>JAKCPI010011202.1:0-13092 GCA_023213315.1 Euborellia annulipes | reverse complement strand
TTTCTATCAGATTTTCTTTATTTGATCGTCGACGTTCGCGTCCTTCCTCAGGACAATCAATAATCAAGAAAAAAATACAGATGGACGGACGTATTGATACTTAACGAAAACTGAAATCGTGCATGGAATAGACCTGATACAATTTCAAGAGTTGAAATACTGAATGTATTTGATGGCATTGTTTTAGGCCTCTTGTAATCATACCGAAAGCTATCGGTAATTAAGAGCGAATAAAATTCAATTTTTCTGTTTCACAATTAGCCGCTCGACTTCTTTTTTTCGACTTCGAATTTTAGCCCTTAGATTCTTCTTTAAGACTCACTAAAATTGTTTCTTTAATATCATTTTTATTCTCTCTTATCTATATCGTCGATCCAGTTTAACTCAAAAAAAAATGCAATTTAGAGTTTTTTGCCCAAATTATCTTCAAATTGCCTATACTATCTTTGTTCAAGTCCTTTTCTTAAACAACTTATTGTTAGTGGAGTACCCCTAGATTGAGCGCGGGTAAGTGAGCCAGTCTTCTTGAATTTGTAGACTTTAATAGGCTCTCCTGAAAAATCGCTTTTTTGAGTTAGACCAGTCTTGAACTTGACCGATGATATGTATGAATATTATGGAAAGTATTGGATTCATTTAATTGAAGTGATTTTGTTGGAAATACATGTTTTGAGGCCCCCTGAGTCCAAAAGAGTAGCTCCCGTAAAATGGTCTGTTTGTATGTGTGCCTGTGAACAAAATATGAGATCTCTCAAGAACAAAAAGAGCTAGGAGGTTGAAATTCTATATTCAAGTTAGGCACCCCCTGAGGCCTGAAAATAAACTTTTAACCAAATCGTTCAAAAAGTACTAGTACTTTACTGATGTTCCAATATTCGTCCTACCAATACATTTAGCATGTAAAGGAAATGTATTGAAGTATTTTCTTATAGGCCCGGATATCTTGATTGTTTTTCTTCTCTACAGGTGTGAACCTGAACCTCTCCATTAGTCTCTCTTAAATTTAATTCTATAATCGTTACAAACCATTTATGAATATTATTTAAAAAAAAAAAATGTTTGACAAAAATCCATTTTTTTTTTTTTAATAATTAAAATTTCCATCAAATGGTAAAACCTTTTAGCGAAAAAAAATATCAAGATTAAATTTTCACTTGAATGTGCTAAATGGACAATCTCTCTGATTCGGATGGATAATTCCATCTATCCCGTTGTCTCATATTAGGGACTACAAAAGCATTTGGCTGGGCAACTCAATTAAGCACTCGGCCGGTACGAAACGAGTAAGTGTGTAGCACACATCCACGTACACACGAATACACATGGACACACCCTGACACGCACCGTTACACTTGCAAACGTCAGCCTCGCTATTTATAGGCGATGCAAATTGTCGCCTATTGAGGGCCATCAATTGGCGACCGAGGCGTAGGAGATGTTCGACGCCCAATTAACCATTGACGAATCATCCGTTGGGTATTTATACGTACAGTCATCACCAATTATTCATCTCTGTTTCTTCACTGACACATCATAACACGTCTCTGCCAAAAATGACTTGTTCCAAAGGAGATTCAGCTAAATAATTCAAAGAGACTGAAATAAAGGAACAATTATTAATAAGTTTACACAATTTTTATTTTCTTATGTGTCAAGTAGAGAAGATTTAAATTTAGTACCTAGATATATTGGGAATGATAAGATTAAAATTTTATTATATATTTCCCATCAAAGTTCAAATTATCTCGTAATAAATATAATACGCCTTTTCCGGAATAATGAGCAACTTGAACAAAGAGAGTTAGTATCTCTTAAGGAAAAAATTAAAAATATCTCCAATTAATTCATTTAAAAAATCTCATAAAAACAAGCCTTGACCTTAACAAACCTATTACGTCTCATTTATATTAATAATAAAACAAAGAATAGAAGTCGAAATTAAGAAATAATTAAAAGAAGACAAAATGACTTCTTTCGGCCCAAATATTTTATTATTACCCTGTCGAAGAGTTGGAGACTAGGCATCATCCATCATTCTCAAGATATCTATATAGATACCACTATTATAGTTCTAATATATGCTTTCACCGAAATATCTGTAATAATAAGTATTTACATTTCCTTCACAAAACTATGATCTTCGTTTATATCCCTTGCGATGAACTAATAATTTTTCTCATCTCCTTCACCGATAAAATAATTAATAAATAAAAATGTTTGAATGCTTAACTTTTGTTCATTACTGGTTCAGAATGTGAGGATTTCAATCACCACTGTGTTTCCAGCGTAACGAAAAACGCAACTCTTGCTCGAGAGTGTGGATTGGTGCACTCAATATCCCCCCCTCTTCGCTGCTTCGTTGAGCTGCCACTGTAGCCATCAATCGGCCCCCCACCACCTCCTCAGTGTTGCACTTTTCATTACGCTCTGATGAGTCATCACATCGACATAAGCTTGGCGGCTCTAAAAAAAAAAAAAAATCATACATATATTCGCATACATACATAACAAGTACTCATACATGTATATTTTAGAGATATAAGCGAATTCATCACTTACACGTTTCAGGGAATAAAATATTTCTACAAATTGTTTCTCCTCCCTTTGACCCCTTTATAACAGCCAATCTATCATTCGTCTTTTTAATTTTTCAAAAATGTAAAGATTTCATTTTTTACACCTAGAACTAATTTATTCTTATTTACTTCAGATTTTATTAATAATTATAATAATTAATTTTTCATTTCATTTAAATTTTATTTTCCTAGTTTACGTTATAACAACTGTGAAGATAGAAACAAAGCCAGTTCTGTAATGGATATAATTTCCTGCGATAATTATTTTTTTATCATTTTAAAAATTATTTGTCTATCAGCTTCATGAAAACTAGTATAATTATTACATAAATAGATATTTATTAAATTAAGATAATAAAATAAAAATTATTTGTATTAATAATTTTTATTTTAAAAAATTCAATTATTGCGGTTGTTGATGACGTAACAGTCAAAGGAAGATGGCGGAGATTGTCGGCTGCTCAGTGTTGTCTGTCATGAAATAATTTGATTATTCCTTTAATTAATTGATTAAACATAAATTTCGATTGAAAATATTAATTGTTAAAGTGACTTTTATATAAAATATGTTTCACATATTCAAATATATTAAGGTAAATATGACCAATTATTAAGATTTGTTTCATGACTTAGGTTGTGTTGCCTTCTCTCACATTTCCAATGTTCATGTAGTGTTGGTTAAGAATTTAATTCTCTTAAAGTCAAGTTTTTGATACTTATTCTTCTTTTTTGTAAATATCAAAAAATCTGATATAGCAAAATCAAGCAGATGATTGATTTGCTATTAATAGCCTATAACTTAAAAATAATATTTATACAAGAATATTTGACTCTAATATTTTTCTCTCTTACAATTTAGTGAATATTCTTTTTAATAACTAGTAGTCATTTTGATATGAAGGAATTCCTACTATTTATCCAATTGTTCTGCATTTTCTTTTAAACATAAAATAGTGATATTAAGAAATACATATTTAAATTTATCTTATTATCTTATATATTTATAAAATATCTATAGATTATTTTTCATTGTGTCTAATTACTTCTGTATTTATTTATTTTAGCTATGCAGTAGCGGTGGGTGCAGTAGACCGTCTGGCGACACATTGCGCTGCAGTAAGAGATCCTGTTGACTCAGATCCAGCTATCGCCGGGTTTCTACTTTCCGGCCTCGAGTTCCTCACTGCACTTGCTGATAGGTAAGTTCCTACGCTCTCTTTCTTCCCCTATCACTTTTGGTTAATCAAATACCAACCTCTTCAAATATTAATTCACATTCAGAACACTTCCCAAAATTTAACAGTTGATAGTAAGCTAAGATATGAAATAAAATTGTGTAATATATTTTTTTCCGTTTTTATTTTGTTTGGAATTTTTTTTTTAAATTTCCTTTGCTCTAGTTACGAATCTGCTCTTATAAAATGTTTTGTTTTTTTTATACAATTAGATTTGATTACTTGGAAATATTTTAATGAAAAACTAATAGTATAAAAATACAATATCCTTTCATGAATAAAGTACATAAATTAATGAATGATCAATTTTATTTACACATGAAAATGTTATTTAATCGTGAACTAAATCAAGGCTAAATTTACATAGGGACAAATGAGTTCTAATCTAGAAATCAGTGTATTCGTTAATTAAGATGAGTGAGGATGATAAATTAGTCCATTTTAAGTCAATTTAAAAGAAAAATGTGTAATATCATTTCGGTTATCAGCAATTTTACCCTCGGATCAATAACCATCAACTTTTAACAAATAGAAACGGATTGGACATAATAAGGGCGCAATTTAAATAACATTTCTCGGCCCTCAGAGCTTCTATTACAGCTTAAGATTATAGGCTTGGCTATTCAAGGGAAAAGGATTGTAGCCATCCATCATACGTATCCATTTATCCAACTTAAATCAACGTTTTATTTTCGTTGTACAACTAAAATGTGTTTATATTGACCTAAACAAAATATATAACAAATCGCTCCTGACGTTGGGGAAAAGATTCTAATATGTTTCTGTGATACGTTACTTGTTTATTTTTTAATTTAAAAAACAGAATGGTCGCACAGCACACAACTTTTTCTTACCTTGGTAATCGAAAGTTGTGTTCTGTGTTTATCACACCAGATTTTTTTGTGACGAGATATATTTAGTTTTCGTTGATAGGTATATTAAAATTCAAGATGTAAAATTTATAAACATGGGAAAATATTTAAATTTTGTTACCATGGCAACCATTTCTCTTATTTTTCTTATGAAGCTCAAGAGTAAAGTGTGCTTCAAAAAAGATTTTTTCTCACGATTCTTAAAAAAAAAAAAAGTATGTACTTTTTCCACTTTGTACAGTAAGGGACAATATCAAGTCCCACCCATCCGTTTTCTAGTTGTGATTATTTCATTGTTTTAAAAAAAAAAAAAATATATATATTTTTTAGTGGGAAATTTCCAATAAAGATTTTCATTTTCTTTTATAAAAACAATGAAATAATCACAAGTAGAAAACGCATGGGTGGGAATTAATATTGTCCCTCACTGTACTTTCTTCATTTTCCTTTTTTTTTTTCTTCGTTTTGATATAGAAATTACCTCATTGATATATTATCAAAAGGAAAAAGAAATATGTACACACTTGGCCTTACATATGTTTTATCCTTTAGGAATCAATAAAAAGCGACTTTTTTTCCGAATAAAAAATCACAAATTATGAAAATTTTTGCATTTAATAGCATTAATTATTTATTTATGAACAAGGAACAATTTTATCGTCTTTATATTCCTTCTAAAATATATAGATATAGATAAATTCTACATTATTTGGGAAATTTGTTTTCCTCTAAAGATATGATTTACTCTTGACATATATTCATATACTTATTGTAAATTGCATAATTTCCTTATTAATTGAAATCTTCATTTTAATTAAGAAGATCACTGATAAGTGAAAGCCTCTTTTTTGTCTATAAAAAGGATGTCCGAATTAAAAAATCATCACAAACATAATGTCTTTGAAGTTTATTCATCTCTCTCTTTATTTTCTTTTGGTGACTGGCATCACCGCCACCGCATCTTATTCTTTCAACGTACGGTTCAATTCGTTGTCTTCAGAAGGAACTCATTCGTGTATATGTCCTAATGGTGGTTCCGTAGACGTGGATTTCGGTACTTCTAATATCGGAAACCCTGGTGTTGGTACCTTCGGAGGATACAATTATCCTGTTCCACGTCAAGAGTTTCCATGTCCGTCAGGTCAACTGAAGAATTCTTTAGGATTATGTATAGAAAGTCCAAAAGGATATGGAAGTTTTTCTGAAGCTCCATGTAAGAAACCCCTAGTGAAAGACATCATTGGCAATTGTGTAGAACCAGTGAACACTCAAAAATAAATGCATATTTCTCCATTCTTTGTTGATTCACTTCTCACATCATCTTTTTCTGTTGTTTCTAGTATACCAAACTAAGAGAAATATTTTCGGAATTATCGGTGCTTAACTTCACAATAATAGACCTATATAAATTTTTATTTTATCAAATAAAAAATTACAATTTAATTAATAAAATTTTTGCATTTAATACACAAATTAATTATTCATTTATGAACACGGAACAATTTTATCGTCTTTATACCCCTTCTGAAATAAATAAATTCTATTATTTGAGAAATTTGTTTTCCTCTAAAGATATGATTTATTCTTGACATATATCCATATACTTATTGTAAATTGCATAATTACCTTATTCACTGAAATCTTCATCATAATTTTTCTTACTGACCTTTTTTAAAAAGATCATTGAGAAGTGAAAGGTTCTATTTTTTCTATAAAAAGGATGCCCGAATTAAAAATCTTCACTTACACATAATGTCTTCAAAGTTTATTCATCTATCTATTTATTTTCTATTGGTGAGTGGCATTACCGCCACCGGATCTTATTCTTTCAACGTACGGTTCAATTCGTTGTCTTTACCAGGAATTCATTCGTGCATTTGTCGTAATGGTGGTTCCGTAGAAGTGGATTTCGATGCTCCTACTATCAGGAACCCTGGTGTTGGTACCTTCGGAGGATATACTTATCCAGTCCCACCTCAAGAGTTTCCATGTCCGCCAGGTCAACAGAAGAATTCTTTAGGTTTATGTATAGAAGAGCTTAGAGGATTTGGAGGAGGAGGAGGTTTTTCTGAAACTCCATGTAAGGAACCCCTAGTGAAAGATAACAATGGTAATTGTGTAGAATCAGTGAACACTAACAAATAAATTCATGTTTCTCCATTCTTTGTGATTCATTTTTTACCACATTATCTTTGTTGGTTGTTTCTAGTTTACCTAACCAAGAGAAATATTGTTAAAAATATCATTGCTTAACTTCACAATAATAAATTCGTTAACTTCTTATGGATAAGATGAAACAATTTTATTGTGAAGCAGTTAGACAATAAAAAAAAAGTCTAATAAAAAAATCAATGCAACAAACTTGCATTTATCCTTTACTATCAAAGGATATCATTGTAACCATACAATCGTAAGATATTAGAAAAATAATTTATTGTCAATACTAAGATTAATTATAGACTATATGCATATATGAAAGGCGTGGCTGTCACTCCAGCTAACAAAAAAAAAATATATTTTTATTAATATTGAAAATAAAAATAAAAACCGCAAAACTAAATAAGGAATTGCCTTGGAAATAATAAATAAATTATATTTCGTTGGGTTGATGCTGGTTGCTTTTTTTGTTTGTTTGAAAAAAATTAAGTCGCCACAAATTACCTTGCTTGAACGCATTCTCTCAGATCCTTTAATAATGTTTTAATAAGATAATAATGTAGGGGCCTATATACTATATATGCTATTATAAACAAAAAAAATATATATTTTTGTCTCATTGGCATCTTAGGCCATATAGACCTGCATCGATACTAAATTACTCTAATTACGATATATGTGATCCAGGCATATTTATTTATACTTTTTGGTATCCGAAAGATTTAATTAATAGGAATATCTGGGATTCGAACCTGCACCCTTTAATTTAAAAATTATTAATATTTACATTTGTTGGCATCTCTAACCATTCGGCCACAGGGAAAGGGAAGGGTTAAAAAAAATATTAAAATACCCCTATATATTTCTTACAAATTTTCTTTGGAATTTACGCTTTTTCGGTAAATGATTGTTATATTAAAAAAAGTATTTTCGGCTTTTACATTCTCATATACGAATTACAGATAATAATAAACATTTTTGTAATTATTCCTGTCTGTATGCATGGGAACTTGAGAACGCAATCAGTTAGATCGACAAAATTGTTAGTTCGGGTTCTTACTCTAAAATTGTACTAATAATCTGAAGTAGTGCTTACTGTTTTTTTTTTTTGAAAACTGAATAGCTCTTCTTATAGTCACGAATTTTTAGACTATTTGAGAGAAACTATGGAAGCTCACACCCTATTTATATTGTACAAAGTTTCAATTTAAAAAAAATGTTAAAAATCAAACTAAGACGATTTGGTTATAAAAATTTATAAATAAAAGATATCTCCAGTGATATTGACCTAACCAAGTTTAATTATATACCTACCTACTGCCAAAGAATATTAAATGCTCTAAAAAAAAAAAACTTTGCTAATAACATAATTTAAAATATTTCATAAAAAATGAAGGCTTTTTACACTAGTTTAACCGTTTGGAATTTTATTAATGACAATCTACAAAGGAAAGGAATTTTTTAAGCATAGGTATTTATTATACCCACACAAACTTGTTATTTTTTTCAAACCAAATTTGAAATTAATTAATACTTTTGATATAATTTAGAATAAATAACTTTGATACACCTGATATTAAGAAGCAAAAAATTTCAAGATCACAATTTTTTAGTAAGTCCTTCAATAAAAATAATATCAAGTGAAAGGTCTTTATTCAAAGGTATCTATATAAAGAAAAGAATTGAAAAATGGTTAGTTTTCTCAAGCATCATGGGTCTGAAGCTCGTTCTTATTACTCTCTGCGTCTTTCTGCTGGCTGTACACGTAATTGCAGCTGCTGAAGAAGATACCAAAGGAGAAGATGTTACTCGAGTCCGCAGAGGATATGGAGCCATTGCTTATCCTGGATTTGTGAGATCTTCATTTGGAATTTCAAGTATTCCGGGACCATTTAATTACCCTCCATGCGCGTATCCTCTTATAAGAGTTGGCGGATTATGTGTGAATCCTGTCCAAATCTACTATTGATACGATTGTGATATGAAAAAAATAAAATTATTTATGTATATTCCGCATTTTTCCGTTACGCCTATTGAGGATACTCTTCAAAGAACGCCGATTAATTCATGCATATTTTTGTAGCCATTTTTTAATTGTTCTTGAAATTTAAATTAATAAAAAAATTTCTTCTTGTGTACTTAATGCTTTTCTTTTTAATATCCGTATTTTAAAATTTTTTTAAGTATTATATTAGTTGCCTGTGAATTATTTTTCCCTCGCTCCACTTTCGTTCCAAACTATAACATCAAGCTTCTCCCCACCTTTTTTTTCCCAGTCTACATGTAGAGTGAAAATCAAAACCTCAATCATACCATACTTCTATATTTTTTTTAGAATTATGTAACAATCAGAAGGCTATATATTCCCAATTCATCACTAAGCCCGTGGCCGAGAGTTGAGAGATGTTAAAAATATTAATACTAGTAGTCTAGTTTTTTTTTTTTTTTTTTTTTTTAATTTTGCCTTCCCGGCTGCTGAGGCTATTTAGAAGTAAATATATATATTTATGTATTATTTTGTTTATTTATTTAACTTATGTACCAATGGCTACATGGGGACGTTCCACATGATGATCCCTCGGGGTCGCCAACGCGAGGTTTTTCCGCTATTTGCTTATTCGCAACGCATGTGTTGACTGTTGTTTTTCTTCGTTGCTAGGCCTGCCGGCAATAACCAAGTGATTTAGTGATTTTTTAAAGAGGGATTTAATTGGTTTGAGAGTCGGGGAGATCACCTTGTTCGCTCTCCTTTCTTTTTTTGGATCGGAATAAAATTAAAGCAATTTTTTTTTTCCATCATTCTTAAAGAATTTCTAAATTTTTTTTGAAAATTCCTGAAGTGTTTTTTTTTCTTTTGGTCTATCGTTTTCGTCCAAATTTATTTATTTATTAATTCATAGCTAATATAATCGCTCAGGACGTGAAACAAATAACTGATTACTGATAAGAAGCTTTTAAAAGGTTAGGGTTAAATACAGTATAATACTATCACTCAAGAAATTTCGTCTTTTATACTCGCTTGTCGAATCGACTGATATGAGGATGGGAAAGAAAGACTTGATTTCGGAGTTTATCCCAGCCGTTAGTGAAGTGAAAAATAAATAAATAAATAAAAATGAAGCAATTTTTGCTTCAAGCTTTTTTTTTTTATTTATTTACTTGTTGGATAAATGAACTGGAATTTTATTTCTGACAAAGGAATTCTTTAATACTAGTTTTTCCTCTTAAACCAGTTTCTTACAAGCCAAGTTTAATGAATTTGATATAATAATATCGGTGGGAAAAAAATTTTTGTAGAATGATTATTTTAGTTAGTCCTTCATAAAAGAAGTGAAAGGCTAATGTAACGTGCAAGCCTATATAAAGGATACTCGGATTAGCGAAGCGGACAGTATTTTATGCACCATGGATCTGAAGCTTGTTATTCTTTCTTTATGTTTTTTTCTACTGGCTGTAAGCCTACAAGTTACTGCAGCTTCTAGTGATGTTGCATTTGAAGGAGATCTGATCCGTGTTCGAAGAGAACCTCAAAGAAGACGGTCACAATCACGTAATTGTAATCGTGGTCGTTGTTCGAATGCTCCCGGACCTTTTAATTATCCTCCATGTCGATACCCCTTAGTAAGGGTTGGTCGTAATTGTGTGAGAGCTGTCCAGATCTATTATTGATAGATCTTTTCAAAAATCCATCTTTGTATATATTTAACCCATCATTACAATATTTATAATTTTATCATGTAAATGATATTATACTAAGCAACTTCGTTAATGTGTTCTATACATAATAAATTTTACATTTTATCATAATAGGAATTTTTATGGTGTTTGCATTATTGCTGCTTTTGGTTTTATTTCCTCTCTTCCAACACTCCTTTTTTTAGTGTCTACACTTATTTGAGATATACAAAAAGTATTGTGATCATCTTCAAGATTTGAACGTTTTATACTCAATCAATATTTTCATGTGTGAGTATTTGTGAAATACAACGAACTAGAACGATGAATTTTGGTATGTGAAATGAAGATAAAGAAGAAAAACCCTGCTTCTCTCTCACCACTTCATTTTATTCCAAATATTTCGGTCACTCTACAGGGTGCATCTTCACTGGATATATGAATATTCTGAGAGTAGTAGTAAGAAGGCCTAATAATTGTAAAAAAGCGATAAATTTTCTAATTTTTATAATTTAATGACAACCTCTCTCAGAATTTTCATATAACCACTGAAGATGGCTCATGTAGACGGACGAAATATTTGCAGTAAATTGAAGTGGTGAGAGAGACTAGTTTTTTCTCTTTATATTCCTAATCTAGGAATACATTTATTTGACCTTATTTGGTGTTTCTTAAAATTATAGATCTGTAACAATTTTGAAAATAACTGCCTCAACTAGATTCAGTAGCTACTTTACCTTAGATTTTTTTTGAAATTTGTAATTTTTTTCGCTATTTTAAAATGATTTTATTCTACTTGAAGAATTTTTGAAATTTTACTTTCTCTTACCTCTATATATATGTTAATATATATAGAGAGAAAGTATTCATGTTAAAAATTCGATGTCGAGATTTTGATGGATATACAAGTTTTGAGGTCCCCTGAATTCAAAAAAGTGGTTTTCGCTACATGGTCTGTTTGTCTGTCTGTCTGTCTGTGAATTAAATAACTCAAGAACAAAAAGAGCTAGGAGGTTGAAATTTTATATTTAAGTTAGGCACCCCCATGTTACGTGACACGAAACTTTTGAACTAAATAGTCCAAAGAGTACTAGTACTTTACTGATGCACTTTTTCCAGTTTTTTTTTTTCGATTATTTGCCCTTAAAATCTTATGAAAACCAATTTACTCGTGTACTTCATAGGAAAGTTAGGAGAAATGGTTGCCATGGTAACAAAATATAAATAGTTTATAAATTTTTCAAATTCAAATGTACCATCGTACTGTTAGAAACTAAATATATCTCGACACAAAAATATCTGGTGTGACACAGAACACAACTTTCTATTATCGAAGGTAAGAGAAAGTTGTGTGCTGTACGACCAGTCACGCCAGTTTTTTTATATTATTTACTGATAATTATTTCTTATTATTTTTCACGTGAAATTCCCCGGCTTCTTTCTGTACCTAAAAAAAAATACCCAACTTCGACCTTTTTTTTTTCTATGAGAGAATAATCTGAAATTTTCTTAATATATTGAGAATAATTTTTCATGGATCTGTATTTTATTGATTAGTCTTTCTGAGTGTTTCTAAAATTGCTAGTTTTCCTTATGACCGACACCCAAACCTGTTTCTTATAAATGAATAATAATTTTTTTTATACTGTTGGTAAAAAATATTTCTAAACATCCGACCTTGACGTGTCAAAAGTAGATCGTTGATGATAAGTGAATGTATAAAAAGAATATCTGAACAAAAGAATGGATAGTATTTTGGTGAATCTTCTTCTTCCTCGTGTTTTTGTACAGAAAATTATCTCGATTTAATTTATTATTCACTCGAAATTATTTATAAGCCTGTTAATTCCTTCAGGTATCAATGGGGAATGGAGCATAAAATTAATACTTATATTTAAAGAGAGCCTCTTTAATTTGCTTTGAGTGTACACATTTATTATTTGTAACAATACATGTATCTATAAGAGGTCACATAACAGAATGATGTGAGGACAATTGTCCTTGATTCACCTCAGTCATTCATTTAAGTTCCCACAATTTTGGTATTCCCCCATTTTCATCATTCAAGAAAATTAAAATAACAACCGGTGTGTGTATTCACTTGATTTATTTGAAGATCAACTTGTTTAGAGAGGATGTACTTGAAAATAATATCTATCATTAATTTTTTTTTTTTCAATTTAATGAAATCCATAAAACCTGTTTCTTTTTCCTCATCATTATTTACGCGAGAAAAAAATAAAATTTCATTGATTAAATTATTAAATCAAATCTGTTACACAATAATATGTCATTGAGGACTTTTCACTTACTTATATTTGTGAATTATATTTACCAGCTTTAATGGGATGATACTGAGATGGGTTCTCGTTTCCTTCATCAGGAGTTAGATTATTTGGTGTAAGAAAATTATTTAAATTTTTTATTTAACTTATTTAGAGATGACGATTCTTATAACCTGCTGCAGTAATAATTTATATATAACTTATTTAATATTCAATTACCCTGTTCGATTAGCTTTTTTACCTCTCATACACAAATTTCTTAAGATTAGTTAATAATTTTTTAAGAAATAAA
>JAKCPI010011201.1:0-11425 GCA_023213315.1 Euborellia annulipes | reverse complement strand
TTTTCTTAGGTTGTTAGGACCCTAACTGACATTCCTGTCAAATTTTGAGACCATAGCGCCACTAGTATTTGTGTTACGCTTGTTTTTGTAAGACTCGAAAATTTCTTTCGGCGATTTTTAACATGAGCAGAAAAGAAATTGCATAAAGTTTTGCTTGAAAAATGGTTTTTCGGCAACCCAGACGTTGGAAGACCTTTGGTGTGAATACCATGTCCCATGCCAGCGTTTTTGATTGGTATAAATTGTTCAAAGAAGGGGAAAACGCGTTGATGACGATGAACGTTCTGGTCGGCCTTCTACGTCTACTGATGTGAATCATGTCAAGGAAATTCAAAATTTAGTGCTGAAAAATTGTCGTCTTACAATTAGAGACCTTGTAGACATGACCAAAATATCATTTGGCTCCATACAATCGATTTTGAAAGACCAGTTGGGCCTCAGACTTTCACCAAAATCACTGCATTTCTTCGAAAAAGAGTGTCGTGTTAATAAAATGATTTCTGACTATCAGCACGTGATGAAACGCATTATTACAGGAGATGAGACATGGATTTACGCATACGACCCGGAAACAACCGCTCAATCGAGCGAATATCGTGCCAAAGGTGAGCCGAGACCGAAAAAACCACCCCAAAATCACTCAAAACCCAAGATGATGTTGACAGTTTTCTTCGATTATCGTGGTTTAGTGCATCATGAATTCCTTCCGCCTGACCCAACTGTTAATAAGGAATATTATTTGGGTCCATACGCAAAAAGAGACCAGAATTGTGGGAGGATAACTCATACCTTCTCTCTCTATATATTAACATATATAGAGGTAAGAGAAAGTAAAAATATATGGAAATAAAGATTTTTTCTCGCAACGGAGAGGAGCAACAGTCACCAGAATCGTTGCGGTTAAGTGTTGCCAAGCACGGCGAAAGCTTGGGATTGGTGACCCGGGGCAATCAGCGTGTGGAACACCCACCGGTAGCTATCGATACTATGTATTTTCAATAAATAAATAAATTTTTTACCCCTAAATGGCCTCTGTAGCCGAAAAGGGTTTAAAAAAAAGATTTTTATTTTTATTTATTTATTTTTTTTATCATTTTTTTCTCATTCACACAATCTTTTCCCCAACTTAGGCCATAAAAAACTTTGAATAGATAGAACATATTGGGGGTCCAAGCATTCTTATTTAAGCCATTTGGTATCCAAATGGGCTTAAATAAAATCATCGAACTGCCTGGGATCCGAACCCTCGACCCTTGGTATACAAGGCTAGCTCGCTAATCCCTACACCAAGCCCCGAGGGCAAGATTTTTATTATTAATATTAAATTGTTTTTTCGATACTCCGGCATATAGTGCTCCCAACCTTCCGGCTTTTTTCCCGAAATCTCGAACTCTCCCCCCCCAGTTTTTTACTTTCTCTTACCTCTATATATGTTAATATATATATAGAGAAAGTATTGGAGTCATGTCAAAAATTCGATGTCTAGATTTTGATGGATATACACCTTTTGTGGTTGATTTCTCCTTTTTAGCCGCAAAATAATTACAATTTTATTTATACACGCCCTTTATAAATAAACACGTGAAAAACAAATTAGAGCATTTTGTGCATTTTTAAAATTGAATCATTCGCTCTCTGATATGTACAAAAAAAAAAAAAAATTCTAAATTTAATTTACTTTCTAACATCAACATCCAACATAAATAAAATTATTTACTTTAATTCTCTAATCCTGATTGGATTTTTTTTTTGGTAAAAAAAAAAGAGAGATAAAATTAAAATCATTGTCTCTAAAGCGAACAAGTGTAAATATTTTATTAATGATACATTTGTGGGTTTTGTCCTGACCAGGAATTAAAAAAAAAGAGAGAGAGAGGGGATCAATTGATTGGAACAATATTTTTCTTTTTAAATAGGAAGTAGCAATTAATTTGGCAATTGACATATGAATATATAAACCCTTCCCCCCTCCCCCTCGTTTTTTTAAATATCCCTTTGTCAAAAAGAAAGACGATGTGCAGGTGTGTTTCTATCCGATTGGACAACGCATGTCAAATTGGAGACATTCTTTTTTTTTTTTTGGATATTTTTCAAAAAATAAAAATCTCATTTGACCTTTGCATAGAAATTTATCAGATGTTGGTTAACTAATAGCCTAAAAACTGGATGGATTATCATTCTTTAGAGTTAGTTAGGTTCGATTTGTTGCAAGGGTTCTTTCACTGCCTAAAATTTGGTTTTTGAAAGAATTTACAAAAAAATTGGACAATACTTTGTTCTTTTTTTTTTAGGAAAACAATCTTTTTAATTCATTACAATTTTATATGAACAATTAGCCGTTGTCAGGCTTCACCCCCCCCCCCCCATTCCTCGGACCATTCTTGAATAAGAAAATTTATAAAACTAAACAAGATTACTATACAAGACGGTTAAATGAATCATGGTATATGCCATGAAAACAAAATATAAATATTTTCCCATGTTTATAAATTTTACATCTTGAATTCTAATATATCGGCGGAAATTAACACAAAAAATCTGGTGTGGCAAGCACAAAACATATCTTTTCATTACCGAAGGTAAGAGAAAGTTCTATGCTGTGCGGCCAGTCACACCAGATTTTTTTTAAAATTAATGCTTCGGAGAGCAACATTGATATCACGTGACACTATTGTTTCGTTTATTCAACACTAGTTGCCGGCGTCGCCACCTTCAGTATGAGCCCCACGGTCAGTGAAGGAGCCTCCAAAAGAAATCCTCTCCGCTCTCTCGCCTGATTAACAAGCACCCAAGGATGCAATCTCGACAACTGATCCACGATTATTTCCATTTTAAAAACGCCGACCTTCAACCTTATCTTCACTTTCCTAGGTATTTATTTTCCTTTTTAATCCTTTTCATTTTTATTACATAGTCTTCAAAAGACTGACTCTTATGAATTCAATATAAAATGAAAATTATTTTATTATTAATTATTTTGAATATGCTCTTTCGTTTTATAAGTATTCTCACCGGTATCCAAAATAAAAAAAATAATATCAAATTAAAAAGATAATTTAACATGAGTGTGAGTAAATAGATAATTTTTTTCATCAAAATTGATGGAGATGATTCTAGAAACCTCTGCATATGAGAGTGTGGGGATAAGAGTATCTATGGTGTTTTCGTTCTCTTCTCTGTGCAAAAGTAGCGCTCTACTTTATCTCTTTCTCGGCCATTCATGTGTTGTTGGTTGAGTGTCGTTCGATTTGTTCATCTTCAGAGATTTATATTTGTTTTCTATTATTAGATTTATTTTTATTCGTTTTTTACAAGTCTACTATTAATTTTATATTTTAAACAATATTAGGTGAGATTTTTTAATTTCTTATTCTTATTTTATTTCTTAATGCCTAATTACATCTAAAAAAAATTTCTATATTTTCTCCGAAATTTTTATGGATTCAAATAGGATTGAATTATATAAATTAAAAATCTATATTTATGATCCCATAAGTATATTATAAAATCTGGTGTGATTGACCGCACGGCACACAATTATCTCTTACTTTTGGTAATCGAAACGCTATCGTTATAATAAACAAACAAAATATTTCAATTTTACTCAAAAGATTAAGATTAAAATATGAATTTTTTTTTAAAAGTCGAAACGACACTTAAGACTACGGGAACTTATTTGGGAACTCATCAAATTCAGTCAAGGGCGGATACAAGGGGGGGGGGCTAGATGAAATTATTTCCGAATTATTTGTCCACACACATACTATTTAGCGGAATCCACTTTTTTGAACTTAGCAACTCTTGAAACGTGTATTTCCATCAATTTTTTTAAATTTAATTTATTTAATGGACTTTCCACTTATTTGCATATTTTGTCGGTTCCCTTTAATTCATAATGAAATTGAATATCGTACGTGTTTTTATACTATTGTATATCAATCAATGGCTGGATGGCGATTTAGCTAATAAGAAGATATTATCTTCTTTATTCGATTTCCCCTCCCCTCCCTTTATAATTAAAATTCGTGTTTTCCAATTCTGTCACCCTAAATAGGCTTAAAAAAAATATTTTTTTCATTTATAAATATGATCTGTACAATTTACGAAATGGTTTTTGTTTTTTTCTCCCTCACCCCGAACCCAAGAGATTCGTTTTGATAAATGACGTAAAAAAAAAAAAAACGAAATCTAATCATGATTTATTTATTGTCTCAACGTTAAAATAATTTTAAATGAAAACAAATTTGATTTGACAGACTCTTTCACTTTAATTGATTTTATTTCTTTCTTAAGGCGGCTACACACTTAACTGCACACTTGATAAAGCATGCGTGTGCAATCTTTTTGTACCAGCATGCACAAAAACCTGCATGCTTGTGCAAGCAACAGCTTATGCCCAAAATTAACCTATAAATGTCAAACTCGGAACACAACAAGAAATATTCACTTTCTTTAAACAGAGACACAATAAATATTAATATTTAAAATGAATTAATCTTATCTTTCTTATTTTTCTTATACTATTAAACGAGCAATGTATGTTTGTTTGTTTATATATAAGCATATCAGTTCTCGAAAACGGCTCTAACGATTTTTTTTTTTTAATTTTAAATATATACTATTTGTGGTCCCAAAATGAAATTGTGCTAGGTCTCATGTTTGGAAAAACTCGGGTACTAATACTTTACTGGTGTACTTTTTTTTTTTTTTAGTTTTTTCCAATTTTCGTTTTAAAGGTTTTATAATGGTCAAAGCCTAGTGGGCTTGCTTCCTGGTCAAACCCTCCCTCTCTTTACCCTGGACCCACAGATTTAGAATATATCCCTCCACGAATATTTAAATTTTAATTAATGCGCAATTTTGTAAATTTAATTTTTTATATCAATAATTACTTAACAATGCATTTAATTTAATAATGTCACAAAGGCCAATTAGTAGAAAAATATCTATTATTTAAATTCTATTATTAAAATACTAATTTCTGATTATTATTAATTTTTATTCAAAAAAATAATTTTAATTGTCTCCAGGCCGCCAAGGCTTACGCATCGCCTGGGCAACTCTTTATTAAAGTTTTCTTATGAGGCACTGTCTCCTCCAAGTAACCATCCAGTGATCTTGCTATTCCTTTCCCTGGAATAAAAAAAAGGCCTCAGATGTCGAAAGATAATAATGCCTTTTCCCTACTAATTTTATTTTGAACATAAATGAATTCACGCTTAATAATTTCCCCAACATTACAACACACCCGTTTTGTTTTTTGTTTCTATTTAAATTATCACCTCTCCCCCTCCTAAATACAAAGTTTTTTGTACAATAAAATTGAATTTTTATATGATAAAAAAAAGAGAAAATAATCACAGACAAATAATAGTTAATTTTTATTATCTATGAATAGCATCTTTTTACTTTCTCTTACCTATGTATATATGTAATATATATATAGAGAGAAAGTATTGGATTCATGTCAAAAAATTCGATGTCGAGATTTTGATGGATCTTCACGTTTTGAGGTCCCCTGAATCCAAAAAAGTGGTTTTCGCGACATGGTCTGTCTGTGGGTGGGTGGGTGGGTGGGTGGATGGGTGTGTGGGTGTGTGGGTGGGTGGGTGTGTGTTCAATTTTAAGCATGAAGGAATTGAGCTACGAGGTTGAAATTTTATATTCAAGTTAAACACCCCCGGGACCGGAAAAATAAGCTTTTAATCAAAATCGGCCAAAGAGTACTAGTACTTTACTGATGTACTTTTTCAGTTTTTTTTCGATTTTCTCAAAATTTGCTCCAACGATTTTTTTTTTAAATTCAAAAATCAATTATTTTTTAGATGCTCTTTAAAATGTATATTCTCATTTTGCGATTGAAATCTTCTGAAGACCACTTTACTCTTGTGTTTCATAGGAAAGATAGGAAAAATGGTTGCCATGGTAACAAAATATAAATATTTTCCCATACTTATAAATTTTACATCTGAATTCAAATGTACCGTACTGTCGGGAACTAAATATATTTCGACACGAAAAATCTGATGTGACAAGCACAGAACACAACTTTCGATTACCGAAGGTAAGAGAAAGTTGTGTGCTGCGCCAGTCACACCAGATTTTTTGTTTTTTATTTATTTATTCCCCCCCCCCCGGGGGGGGGTTTGTTGTTTTGGAAAAGGGATATTCACACAGATAGGACTTGAAAATGGAATCGATTGAAAAGCCATTTGAGCCCCTCTAGTTGAGAGAGAGCGAGAGAGAGAGACAATATGCAATAACAATAACATGGCCGAATTATTTCGTTGCGTTCCGCCGCCGACAGAGAGATGTTACACTTTTATTTGTACAAAAAAAAAAAAAAAAAGGCTAAACAGCGTGTAATACGAACGAAAGGAGCAAAACAACAGATGCATTCGATTTAAAATTTCCCAACTTTTACAAAACATCTCCCCCCCCCCTCCTCCTCCCTCCTCTTATTTCTTTTAATCATTTTGTCTTTTATAAAAGAACTAGCGGCACCGTCCGCCTAAGGCCCTGGCGTCTCGGGAAATGATTAATAGTTGTCGCCATATGTTATCTACGAAGGAACCAAGCTCCATTAATCTAAATCTGAGATAGGGAGCATTTCATTTGCACAATTGTAAACAAAACCAATAGCAATTTTTTTTTTTTCTTGTTTTATACAAAAAAGTGCACAGATTAATAATGTTGTGATTTAAAGAGGTAGATTATTATTATTATGGACCTAAGATACTTTGAACTGCGACCATTAGTTGATGTTTTGTTCTATCCTTTGTTGTCCAATATCTGTCCTTAGAATAGACCCGTCCCTTTTACCAGGGCCCGTATATTCTTTGGAGAGGCTTTTGATATTTCTTCAGGTTTTATTACAGCCCTTTCGAAAATTAGCCTTCTTTGACGGGTTAGTGCAATGCATTCGCACATGATGTGTTCCGCCGTTTCTTTTGTCAGATTGCAGAGGCGACATATATCGTCATCCGCTAAAGAGGTAGATAGATCTTCCTAAAAGATGGCGGTCTTATTTCAATTTTGATTATAATGGCGCTTAGTTCCTTTATGCATAACATCGTCCAAATCTATCTAACTAAGTTATCTAATCTAATCTAATACTATTAATCGAGCAATGTATGTTTGTCTGTAAGCACATCAGTTCTCGAAAACGGCTCTAACTATTTTTTTTTCAAAATTTTAAAAATTTAAAATTTAAATATATACTCCAAATACAGTCCAAATATGCAATTGTGCTAGGTCTCATCTTTGGGAACTTTTGAGTACTAGTACTTTAGTGATGTAGTTTTTTAGTTTTTCCCTAAATTCCCTTTAGGGAGCATACAAGTATTATGTAACGCAAATTTTGAAGATTTTTTGACCCTCCATGTAACGCGCCGTATCCCAATAATGTTGCGCAAAGTACCGGAAAGTCGCTAAAATACCAAGTGACGTAACGCGTTGTTCAACCCCCCTCCTCCCCTTGTAACGCATGGTAACGTTTTACGAGACCCCCCTCCCCCAAATTGCGTTACGTAATACTTGTACGCTCCCTTACCGATTCCTTTGAAATTTTAAATATTTGCTATTCGCGGTATAGAAAACAAAGTACGATTGATCTCGTCTTTGGAAACCCTCAAGTACTAGTACTTTACCAATGTACTTTTTAGTTTTTTCCAATTTGATATAAAAAAAAAAAACACCGAGCTCCAGCTCGGTCATCCAGGAACTGTATTTTAATACATTTATGATCTAAATATAAATAAACGCAATTGTATAGCTCTAGTATTTTCTTGACGTTAGTTTTTTAAGTTTGGTTAAATAAAAAGAATAGACCTGATTTAGTGATAAAATCAAAATATGGAAACTAATATTTTTTTTTTCAATGAAGAATAGAAATGGCTGTGGTGATGATTGATAAGGAGCTCAATGAGGAAAGGCAGTCAGCATAAATAAAAACTTTTATATTATTTCATCGACGTTTCGGAAGCTCGTCGCTTCCATCTTCAGGACCTATGGCCATCAAATCTCAGAAGAGAATTTATTGAGATGGTTGCCATACAAAAATATAGAACGCAATCATGCAACTATAAAATTGATCTTGAACATCTAAGTGCACTTTATGAATTATTAATAAGTCTTCTTAAATTTTAATTAAAACATATAATTTGTGCAACGGTTTAGGTTTTAATGTTAATTTTATATATTAAAGACATCGATTAAATTCTTTTAGTCTATCTTGGTCGGCGTTTGAGACTGTCACTCACCTGGACAGCCTATATAATATAAGATCATACAATTGTTAAATATTTGTTAAATATTATGCACAACATACATTTTATGGACATTCGTTGTGTGTACTGTATAATGTTCTCCATCTCAATTTCGACAATTATTTCGTAAGATTTTATAACTACATTCTGTATATTTTTCTAATTTGTCTAACAATAAAAAATATTTGATGGCCATAGGTCCTGAAGATGGAAGCGACGAGCTTCCGAAACGTCGATGAAATAATATAAAAGTTTTTATTTATGCTGGCTGCCTTTCCTCATTGAGCTCCTTATCAATATTTTTTTTTAAATTATTTTTAGGCAAATTAATAATCGCTTGATACGATTTTTGTCTTAAAAATGAATCTTTTTGCGTGAGTGGCCAGGTTGAATTTGTAAAGAAGAGATGTGCCCAAAAAATGTGAATCTTGCGCATTTTAGAATAAGTAGGCTCTCCCAAGAAAGGGGAGGTAACGCCAACCAATGTGGGTGTTGAACTGGCATTTGATATCTTGTATATTTATTTCCGGCATTTATTTATCCTGATAGTAAAAAGAAATCCAGATCATTTATTATTATATAAATGAAATTCCATTTTATCTTCTTGAAAGTCATTTGATTAATGAACGATGAATGATTCTATGTTTTATATTAAAATAAAATGATACCGCCCACTTGGAAATTAGAAGAGCGGATAAAGGCCTTAAAAAAAGTGGTGTGTGTACTTATGTACACGCGTTAGAAGTTATACTTCTTTGGAGTATGAAAAAAAATTTAAAATAATAAAAATGCTGTAATGATCGAAGATAAATATTAAAATCAAACAACAATCAAAAAGGTTTCAAAGATTTTATTAAAGTAACAAGTGACTAGTTCTTTTTCTTTCGATATTAGCTCTTTGTTCGTGATTCTTTCGGTCTTCGATCCTGATTCTTTCGATCTTCCATTCGTTCTTTTTATTTTATTTTCAAACAAAGAGCGCCAGAGAGCGCTGGTGTTGTTTCTATTTTATTTTTTAAACAAAATACATTTTGGTCCCTTTAGATAAAAAAAATATTATTAATTAATAAATTTAATTAATAATTTAATTTTTGTATTTGAAAATAACAACACGTTTAGTCAAATATAACTTCATCATATCGTTTTCACAAATTCTGGGGCAATCTTCATCGTGTCGTTTTTATTATACAAATTCTGGGGCTAACTTCATTCGTTTTCACAAATTCACTCTCATCAATCTCATCAAAACGCGCCAAAAGAAGTATAACTTCAAAAAAAAATAAAAAATAAAAAGGCAGAACATGCTAGCTATTACTTTCTTATAGAATTTCCAAGAATCTTTTGAACCTCCCCATTTGGTGCACTGAGGAGACAAAACACAATTGGACATGATTCGACATCATTGAACAAAATGTTTTGGCATTGAGCATTTTGCTCAATCAGTGTGCGTGGCCATTGAGCCAAACGTTTTGCTCTTGGACAAAACATTTTGTTCGAAAACGTTTTGTTCAATTGGTGTGCGTGCGTTCAGCCTAAAAAATTCAAAAAAAAGGCCCTTATGTTTTTTATTTTTTTCTCTCGGTTTCTACGGGTTTATTATAGGCTATATTGTTTAGTACCAATGGTAATCCGGGGGAGGTTCCACACGTTGTTTCTTTGGGTCCACCCACCCGAGATTCCGCCGTGCTTGTTATTGCTTCACTGCAAAGATCTCATTGTGCCCCTTAATTAGTCCGTATTAGTGAGATTTAAAGAAATTGAATTAAAATTCTGAATTTAGAATTTTAATTGATAACTCCCACAATTAAAAAGTCCCTATCCATCATATAAATAGAAGAATTTAAAAATTTCATTATTACAAAATATCTGCAAATTTGCCCTCAATGTGTAAAATGAATTTTGATTTTATTATATAATGAACCTTTAGAGGTGCGCACATAAACACATATTTTATAAAAGTGAAAAAAGATATTTTATTCAAAGTAATTTCCTTCGTTAGCAATACAATTCTCCCATCTTTCAGGGAGCTTATGAATCCCTCTCCAAAAAACTCGTCTTCTTTCGAGGCAAACCATTCATCGAGCCATTTGGCAACATTTTCGTAATCTGTGAACTGCTGCTCCCTCAAAGCGTGACCCAAAGATGAAAACAAGTGATAGTCCGTTGGGGCCAAGTCTGGGAATAAGCCGCATGTGTGAGAATTTCCCACCCAAACGTTTCAATGGTTTCTTTGGTTCGTTTTGCAGCGTGTGACGGAGCGTTGTCGTGCAACAAGATGACTTTGTGCTGCCTTTTTTGATATTCTGGTCTTCTTTTGGCGTATAGCCTGGTTCAATTTCACCATTTGCTGTTGATAACGTTCCGTATTGACAGTTTCGCCAGGTTTCAGGAGTTCGTAATAGATAATTCCCTTCTGATCCCACCAAACACAAAGCATTGTCTTTCGTCCATATCGATTTGGTCTTGGAGTCGATGTTGATGGCTCACCTGGAGATACCCATGATGCTCGACGCTTAGATTTTCAAAGATCCATTTTTCATCTCCAGTAACAATTCGATGAAGAAATGACTTTCTTTTGTATCTGGCGAGCAGCATCTCACAAGTGGTTTTTCGGTTCTCTTGCTGCCTTTCGTTCAGTTCATGTGGAACCCATTTCCCGATCTTCTGGATCTTCCCCATAGCTTTCAGACGCTTGGAAATAGTTTCCCGAGTCAGCTGTCCAACTGTTCTGCCAATTGTTGTTGTGTTTGAGTTGAATCTTCATTCAACAACCCTTGCAAATCGGTGTCATCAAACTTTTTTGGGCGGTCATTGCCGTGCTTTCGTTCTTAATGTCAAAATCTCCCTTGAATTTTTTGAACCATTCTTTGCACTGTGTTTCACCAAGAGCATAGTCGCCAAAGCTTCTACAAGCATCTGATGAGATTCCGCGGCCGTTTTTTTCAAATGATAGCAAAAAATCAACGCCGTCCGCAAATCACTTTGTTGGAGGAACAAAGGTTGACATGTTTGACGTGGTGAAAAAAAATGTTGGGAGTATGAAATTGGAATTTTTTTGAGTTCGAAACTTAGGAACAGACATAAACCAAACAAACAAACCTTACTAACTAGACTGTATAGTACCAAAGCCGCCAGATTTTTCAAAGTAAAAGGCGGTT
>JAKCPI010011200.1:0-15925 GCA_023213315.1 Euborellia annulipes | reverse complement strand
GAGACGACCAGGTACATAAATAAAATGAGATGGTTCAAACACGGAATAAGAAACGTCAGCTGTGGAACCAACTAAATAAAGAAATAACCTTAGCTGCATTTCTCATTTTTACCCTCTCTTATTAATATTTCTTTATCGGTGAAAAAAAAATGATTCTCAAATTAACACTAGCTCATGGTCCGTATTCATAGGCCTCCTAGTCTAAAGGAGAATTTTACTAGACTTTTCTTTTGAAATAGCCACTTATGAAAAATTTTAAATTAAGATATTTATAGCCTATCAAAAATAATAGTACCAGGATATAAAATATAAAATTGTCTTCAAGTTGAGAGTTTTAATATAAGTGCTTTTAAATATGGTCATATGAATATATTAGTGCGAATGTTCCAAAAAGATAAGAGATATTGAATCGTGAGTGGGTACGCTAATTTAATTGTTTCACTAGTTTTTTGTCATGTCTCTATATTTTACTAAACTTTTTATATTATTAAAAATTAATAATTTAATTGATTTTCATAAAATTATCGACAACCACTAGAGGGAAAAAACCTCCAAGTAGGTGATTTTGGGTTACAGGGGGCAATAAATAAGTGGGGGGCGATGAGTATTCATGTGGGGGGAAAAAATTATTAGAGTTAACTAAAATTTAAAAGAACAAAAAATCAAAGAGTAGAATCCTATTTAGAGGTTGGCCAGGATAGAAGAGGACAAATAATTCCCATAAAAATAAAATAGTCTGAAGATAATTTCAATCTAGAATCGAAACGTCACTTTTGTTTTCATTAAATTAAGAATGACCGAAAAAAGTTCCATTTTTGTTATTTTCTCAATAAAAATAAAATTATTATTAAATTTTTTCTAAAAGGCGGAATGAATGAAAAAGCTTGTGTTAGTGTCAGATTTTACAACAGAGTAGTTTCATTGTGTTAAAAAAAATCTATCTACCCTTAAATTTCTTCGAATTTTATTACCGGGAAGAAACTTAATAATGAGTATTTTATTTAATGAGCAATTAATCGAAAAATTCATTAATAAGATGATCATTTTCAGGGCTAAGAACTATTTTTTTTTTTTAATTCTTGCATTATTGGAAATGAAAGTTGCATACCAAGAACAGAACATTACAAAACTAATATAATCTAATTGATTTGTTTCACAAAAAATATGTATAATAAAACAGGGCCGGACCTAGGGGGGTCAGTGGTGCACAGCTCCTGGGCGGCAGATATCAGGGGCGGCAATTAAAGAAAGATTTACTAAAAAAAAAAGGTAAAATGATATGAATTTTGTATAAAATATTTTGAGAGGGCGGAAAAATTAAATTTGGCCCCCCTAAAAAATCTCAGTAGTTCCGGCCCTGTAATAAAAAAAAAAAGATTTAAAGTATAGGCCCTATATTTTTACTTTCTCTTAGCCTATATATGAAATATATAGGAGAGAAAGTATTGTGATCATGTCAAAAATTCGATGTCGAGATTTTGATGGATATACATGTTTTGAGGTCCCCTGAGTCCAAAAAAAAGTGGGTCCCGCAAATTGGTCTGTGTGTGTGTGTGTGTGTGTGTGTGTGTGTGTGTGTGTGTGTGTGTGCGTGTGTCTGTATGTGTGGACAGATTTTTAGCATGAAGGAATTGAGCTACCGGATTGAAATTTTATATTTAACTTAGGTACCTTCCCACACGCTCAAAATAAGCTTTTGAACAAAATCGGCCAAAAAGTACTAGTACTTTACTGATGTACTTTTTCAGTTTTTTTCGATTTTCTCAAAATTCCCTCCAAGGATTTTTTTTAAAATTCAAAAATCAATTATTTTTTAGATGCTCTTTAAAATGTATATTCTCATTTTGCCGTTGAAATCTTCTGAAGACCACTTTACTCTTGTTCTTCATAGGAAAGATAGAAATGGTTGCCATGGTAACGGAATTTAAATCTTTTTCTTTTTATTAGATTAAAAATCAATTATTATTTAAATTCCCATTTTTTTTAAATTTATTTGTGTCTTTAATTGTTTCAAAGAAAACATATATGTCTCTCTCTCTCACTTGCAAACATTATCGTCTCTCTCTACTCTTTTTAAATTCCCTTTCCACCTTATCTTCGCATAGGAACAATGTTAATTTCCTATAGGGATTTGTATGTTAATTTCGATTCAAAAGGGGGTCCCCTTAGAACTTTTTAGGCATTTAAAATTTTTTTTTCCAATTCTTATGAAATTTTGTATTTATTTACGATTCTATATTGTGTATAAAATGTCCAAATATGAGATTAAAATTTTGAAAAATAACCATAGTTTATTTGAAGCAGTCAACATTTAAAATGCAAGTTTGAAACTAAGGTGCTATCGGAAACTAAATATATCTCGACACAAAAAATCTGGTGTGACCAGCATAGTGCGCAACTTTCTCTTACCGAAGGGTAAGAGAAAGTTGTGTGCTGTGCGCCAGTCACACCAGATTTTTTTTTTTTTTCAATGACTGAGGAAATATCTTTTCCAATAAATGTTGATAGTTAGCTGTTAAATAAACGTCGCGAAGTTTATTTATGCTCTGTCCTGAGGAAGTTGTGTGATTAGTACCCGAAACATTATTGAAATAAACGTCGATTTATTTCTCCACTGGTAGCATGATAAATTTTCTAATTTTTTAATTATATCATTCTTTTAAATTTTTATTAGTAGTCTAATATAAAAAGTCATATGCGTAATTTCGAAATAATTTACTTTATATAAAGTAAGTCAATTTGTCTCTTTATCTCTTTAAATATTTCAATTTTAAAATTTAAAAAATCTCATTTAACCAGAGAATTCTTTAAATTAACATTTTTTCATATTATTAAAAAAAAAAAATTCTTTCTCTTAATAAAGTTTTAAATATTCAAATTAAACATACGGTATATAGACATTCCATAGGTATTATATTAATTAAAAAGATTTCATAATTGTAATATTTGCGTTTGAGAGGTGAATAATTTTTTATCCACTTTTGCTTGTGAAATAATTTCTTTAAAAACCCGAATGAAAAATCCATTTAAGGTGAGCTCCTTTTCTCTCTTTTAACAGACCAAATAAAAAGCCCAGGAGCGAAATGAAACATTTATTTTTGTCGAAAACTTCAAAGAGAAAGATAGAGAAAAGTCTGTGTCTGTTGTCGAGTTAACGGTATCATCATTGTTCTGAATGAGGACAATAATACAGGCTAAAAGGACTTTTTTTAATCAACTTGAAATTTATAATTTTATTTTCGTTCATTTGTATCCTTAGAGAAACGAAACGGAAATAAATGGCCAAAAAAGGATTAGTAGCCTAGAGATAATCAGAACTTTAATTTTTAAAAATAAAAAAAAAATAATAAAAAAACTTAATTCTGATTACTGATCATATATATAATCAGGAATCAAGATTTTTTCTTATTTTTTTTTCCAACATCTGAGATCCTGGAGGATTTATCATTCTTTCTCATAATTGTGAAGATTTTGTTATTGACAATTTATTTTATTGAAAACGTAACGTAACAGGAAAAATAAAATTGGAAATAATTGGACAAGATTAAATGGCTTTAGATAGCAAAAGTCATGAGACGCGGGTTCGGATCCCAGGCTGTCCAATGAATATTCATTTAGGCAAAATCATTTGGATATCAAATGCTATAATTAAATGTGCCTGAACCATAGGCGGATACAGGGGGGGGGGGGGGGGTAAAGGGGGTAATCCCCCCCCCGAGATTTGAAAAAAATACCTTTTTTCGCAAAAAAATTTATTTTTAATGTAAAATTTTAAAAATTAATACTTAAAAATTTGATTTGTATTTATATTCTGGCAAACAAGTACAGAATGCACCTTTAAATTACCGAAATTAAGAAAAAATAGTGTGCTGTTGGGCGAGTCACACCAGATTACCCCCCCCCCCCCCCCGAGAAAGACCTCTGGATCCGCCCTTGGCCTGAACCCCAATATATCATGATTATATAATATTTAGGATCTTAAAAAGTCCTATGGCCTAAGTTGTCGAAGACTTAAAAAAAAAAAGATTCCAAAAAGACCTTGAAATAATTTAAAAATTGAGGATGCAGCATAGTATTTATTTATTATATTTATTTAAACCAATTATTATCATATCTCAAAAAGTGATTAAGAATTCGAATTTTTCTTAAGCTAGATCATAAGATGCTTATGATGGCCCAGAAACATGTTCTATATTAATTAAGCAGATGAGAAGAGGCAAGGGCGATCCAGAGGTGTTTCTCGGGGGGGGGGGGGGGTAATCTGGTGTGACTGGTCGCACAGCACACAATTTTTTCTTAATTTCGGTGATTTAAAGGCGCATTCTGTATTTGTTTGCCAGAATATAAATACAAATCAAATTTTTAAGATGTGGATCAAATTTTTAAGTATTAATTTTTAAAATTTTACGTTCAAAATAAATTTTTTTTTCGAAAAAAAGTATTTTTTTCAAATCTCGGGGGGTAATTACCCCCCTTTACCCCCCCCTTGTATCCGCCCTTAAGAAGAGGAGGGATTGTAGTTCGAGTTTTACACAGTTAAGGCCCTATATAGAGCTAATGATAATCTAAATAAATACAAAAATGACAACCCTGCAATCATTAAGTAATATCAAAGAGATAGAAGTAGAAAACTATAAGCAGAGAGCGGAAAAAAAGTCTTTCAACTTTTGTCAATTTTGAAACTTTCCCAGATTTTCTTAGATATCTCCACTGATTTCACTAAAAGAAACGTTTTTTTGAGATTTTCAAAAACGACTTTAGAGACTTTTTGGCTCTTGTTTGCCTCTCAGAGACTTGTTTTGAAAAAAGCGACTTTTATGACCGACTTTTGATGTTTTAACATCTTTATTTCTAATATATCGGCGGAAACTACATATATGTCGACAAAAAATCTGGTGTCACAAGCACAGAACACTTTCAATTACCGAAAATAGGAGAAAGTTATATCCTGTGCGACCAGTCACACCAGATTTTTACTTTTGTACTAATGAAATTAAATTTTTTTATTTATATAACTTAATTAAATTCTAAATAACTCTGCCATATTTCGATTATCGAGAGATATGCTCTCTATTTCTTTTACTTTCTCATATTATTAATTGTTAAAATTGACATGGACTTTTTTGCCAAAAACAAGCATTTTTCCGACTATTTGGCTAAAAAATAATAGACTTTTTTCCGAAAATAAGAGACTTTTTTCCGCTCTGTAACTATAAACGAAAAACTTGACCCTTAGTGGAGGTGATTGTTCTACCACTATACTACGACATAGGCGCAGTTATCATATTGGAAAACAATTTTTGAATCTATCCTGCCCGTGGGATAAGAAATTTATTTGCTTTTCACGACTGGACTCCCAAAGGAGAAAAATTTAATTCACTCGGATTGTCTACTAATCATTTGAAATAAATCGGGTTGAGGTCTAGATGGTTTTAGATGCCGAAAAATATTTTAAAATATAATAAATGAAATCAGGGGCGTATATAGACATTTTTTTCGGGGGGGGCCTGAACCTCAAAAAATTTTTCTGCGGAAAATTTTTTTAAGAAACTAAATTTTTTTTCACGCGAAATTTTTTGCGGAATCAAAGTTTTCCACCCTGCGAAAAAATTTGTTGCGCTGATGTCTGTATATCCCTATATATGTATATGTGTTTGGGAAATTTCGGGGGGCCCGGGCCCCCTCGGCCCCCCTTAAATACGCCCCTGAACCCAACGGTTAAGTTTTTAGCCGAACAGAAGTGTGTTTTATTATTTTCTTATAATAAAAAGGCTATCTTCATATAAAAACCAAATAAATAATATTAATATAAGCTTATTAGAAATAAAATTGATAAATATATTGGTGAAATAAATCCGATTCCTAACAACCAAACTTTTTTTTTTTAAATAAATTATTAAATATCTTTGTTTGGTATAATCTACCATGGGGAACATAAACATTTGCACCCTAACAGGTTTGCAAGACGCCTACTAGTTAGGCAGCCCAATCGACTCACCACTACATATGCAGTGTCTGTGTGAATTTACCTGAGCTAGGGTTCTGAGGGTATTTTATGAAGAAGCCATAAACCATCCCTTTGGAAAATAGATACATTTTAAATAAAAATTTGCGAATTCCTCTCTCTATCTCGCAATGCAAGTAGCCAGATCGGTGAAATTTAGTAAATTTCCTCCCAACAACTCCTAATCCTCTATAAAGCCCAAATTCGGCCGTGTCTTGAATATTGTTCCCACCTTTGGCGAGGGGCGTCGAAAGACGCTCTCTCCTCCTTGGAAGCCATACAGAGGCGTGCAATTAGACTGATAGGTGATTCTACCCTTACTGCATCCCTACAGTCACTAGATCATAGAAGAAGAGTATCTGCACTATCTCTCTTCTACAGGTATTACCATGGTCAATGCTCTGCCGAATTAAAATCAATTATCCCACCCAATGCAACATATTCACGGAACACAAGAGAGGCATCTTCCCAGCATCCCTATGCTGTTCAGATCACGACTAACAGAACAAAACAATTTCATTCTTCCTTTGTCCCCATGACCTCCCGTGATTGGAACAAGCTCCCTGCGTCTATCTTCCCCAAAACCTACAATCTTCAGACTTTCAAGTCTAACCTCAACAGGCATCTTCTCAGTTCCCGCAGTTGAGTTTCCCCTTTATGCTTCTCCTTTTGTTTTTATTTTCTTCCTGGCTGCATGTGACTATTGGTCATTATAGGTCTTCGGACCTTATGCACCCATTCCAAAAAAAAAAAAAAAAAAATAAATAATAAATAATTCTTACCCTAAAATTGTATATCTGTTTCAAATTTTGGAGTAATTACAATACTTCAACCGGAAGTAGTTAGCACTTTACCTAAGATTATAAAAATTACCTTTTAAAAATATTTTAATCTGGTTATTAATTTTGAAAGTGGCCTAATTCCATTCTTGGTAAGAAGGGTTTGAAAGTTTTATAAACATATACCATACATTTAAATAGCCGGGCAACAAATTAATAGGCCAGAATCGATAGCAAAGAATTGAAATATATTTTCGCCACTTTGCTACTCAAAAGAGAAGTGCATTTCTTTCTCACTTTCTTTACTAAAAATATTACATTTTTAAAATACTTCTATAATCTTAGGTAAAGTAGGCCTACTTCCGGTTGAAGTATTTACTACAAAATTTGAAACAGATCTCCAATTTTAGGGCAAGAATTATTTATTAAATTTCATCGATCTGGCTTCTTGCATTGCGAGATAGAAAGAAGAATTCGCAAATTTTTACTTTCTCTTGTAAAGTTTCGTTCAAATTGTGAAATAAGTTAATTTTTTCCAAATAAGAAAATAAGATTAATTAAAATGTTGAAATTCTATTAATTTGAGATCAAATTCATTTGATATGAAAAGGCTACGCTATATCGCTATATAGATTGTTCAAAAGGGTTGGTTTGTGGTCTATCATAAAAGACCCTCAGAACCCTAGCTCAGGTAAATTCACACAGACACTGCATATGTAGTGGTGAGTCGATTGGGCTGCCTAACTAGTAGGCGTCTTGCAAACCTGTTAGGGTGCAAATGTTTATGTTCCCCATGTTATATACCAAAGGAGCTGGTTCGGATCCCAAGCACTCCGATGATTTTATTTAAGCCATTTGGATACCAAAAGGCTTAAATAAAAATGCCTGGACCACCAATCGATATATTAATAAATAACGCTTATCGTAAAAAGTCATATGGCCTAAGTTGCCGAAAAGACTGTGTGTATGTGTGTGTGAGTGTGAATGGGTAAAAGGTGTGAGTGTTTTTATTTAAAAAAAAAAAGTATCTTTGTTAATGTCAAAATAATCTCATTTGCTAATTATTTCTTTTAATAAAAACCCAATATTTATACGTAAATAAGAGCAAGCCGCTATCAGTCTGTTATATAGGCACCAATATGAAGATGTGCTAACCAGGTATAGACATTAAGGGGCATTTAAAAAATGAATCTAATAAATTAGATAACTAGTGATGAGAAGTGGCTGTAGACTTTGAATTGGGTATAGGAGACTTTGCAGCCAAGGAAATTAAATAAAAAACTTATTTAATTATTAATCGTCGACGTATTGTACCTTGTATTCTAACAATTAATCGTCCTGAGGAAGGTCGTGACTTGCGACCGAAACGTCGACGATTAATAATTAAATAAGTTTTTTATTTAATTTCCTTGGCTGCAAAGTCTCCTATACCCAATTTAAAATAGATAATTAAAGTATTTAATTTAATTATATAAATAAAAATAGGCAACCTAATTGTAAAACTTTCCCGCTCTTAATAGTTGTGTAGCGGGAAAGTTTTGTCACTTGGTTGCCTATTTTTTTTCCAAAAAAATGTCATGTTGAAAAAAAATCTAAGTTAACAACCCAAAAACCGTTTTGTTGATGTAATGCGAATAAGCACTATTTTTTATACATTAAGAAGAATGAAATTCATTAAACTTATTGTTTTTTAAATGTATAAGAGGGCTTTAAAATATTTTTTTTTTGTGAGTTTATAATCCAACAAATGGAATACTCTATCCTTCAATCCAAAATTGCATCTAGTTTTTTGTCATAGATACTAATATTTAAAAAAAATAGCCAATCGAGTCATATGTTTTAACTCCTGTAATAGAAAATAATTGTATTAGTCTTTGATCTAATTGAAATATTTATCAATTTAAAATTATGAATATTTTAAGATTATTAATAGTGTATTTACCTTTTTCAAGCTAGTGTTATTGGTTTATTATTATTATAGAAATGACAATCCTTCCCTGACTCACCCATATACCAGCCATCTCAAACTCAACCTTAAAGATACAAAAACATATCAAACTCCCGAATGCGTCAACAAAAGACTTCTTTTCGCAAAAGCACAAAACACTTGAGAACCTGGACCTCATAAGATCTGACCGGATCTCCTTATGAATTGTTCATGGAATAAATCAACGAGAATATCTTTCATTTTAGGTTTAATCCTAAATTAAAAACAAATCAAGAGATCCAAATAAAGCGAACTAGGACAAAATTAGTGGACGCCTATAGATAAACACAACAACAACAACGAATCTTTAACACAGGCTTAAAATGAACAATATTCTCGTTTCACGAGAAGAAACTGCAGGCTAAAAAAATCCTGTTGGCATAAATAACTCACCAGTTTCTTCCCAAGCCAGGCAAAAATTACCTTTGCTGCCGATCCTGCCTATGCTGCCTTTGCTGTCGAAGTTCTCAAATTCTAAAAAAAAAAAAATCAAAAATTAAAAACAGATATTAAATTTATGAATTTGTATGTTTATGTGATTATGCACAGTAGAAGCCTAAAATATTTACCTTCAGGAGGAGTTGAAGGCCATTCGACGGATACCTTATTCCAATTGAACTGGTCAAATCTGCAAAAAGGATATGTTTAAGAATCTGTCTCACTTATCAAAAGGTAACAATGACGCCAAGATCAACATACCTGTTTCTCAAGTTGATTTTTCTTTAAAGGGCCTCCACATCTCCCCTTACAGCCCTCCCTATCCTCCAAAAGTGTTCTTGGGCGAATGATGATGTTTATGGCTACTTTAAGCCAGCTGAGTGTATAGTTTGATTGATTCAATAAGATGATTTTTAAAGATTCACTAAGATATTGTAGATCAAAATTAGTAATAAATTTGCCCAATTCTTATATTGCTATCAAGTTTATCAGAACGAAGCAATCGGTATTCACAGGATTCAATTATTCATTTTTACTTTCTCGTATAGAGAAAGTATTGTAATCGTAAAAAAATTCGACTTCGTTTCTCCACGTTTTAGACCTCCCTGAGTCCAAAAATACCATTTTGGGCATTATGTCTGTGTGTGTGTTTCCGTGTGTGAACACGATTGCTTAGAAACCAAAGCAGCTAGATCGATGAAATTTGGTATATGCTCCTTTCACTAAAATTCTAGATTTCTATCAACTTTTGGAGTAAATACGTCACTTGGAAGTAGTACTTTACCTAATAAGTTTTTTTAGAAATTTCGAAATTTTCAATTTTTTGTTATATTATGATAAAATACTCAATTTTAAAAAGTTTTTATTCTTTGACATTTTTCCGAAAACTGAATAGTTTTTGAAATAATCACAGAAGAAAACGACATTTTTCGTTAATTTTGGAAAGAAAAATCAAAACAAAATCATACAGGTGTCATTAAAAAAAGGGTAAATATAAACAAATGAATTTGTGACACACACCCAGACGTAATTGCAAAAGAATATACGAGAAAGTCTCGGGGGAGTCATTCCCCATATTTATTTCTAAAGAAGTTCATTGATGTTGATATTTGAATATAATTTTTCTTAATTATTTCACTTTATTAGGGGGAATAATATGGCGACCTGATATAGTGAAAATTGAGCGAATATTTTCTTATTTTGTTTGTTTATTCTTTTTGATGTGTCACCTAAAAAAAAAAAAATTACACAATTAATATCAAGAAATGAGCGTGATTAAAAAAAAAAATTAATAGACCTACTTAAGATTTGATATTTTATTTTATTTATAAAAATTAAAATATATTTATTTATTTGAGTTGACGTTTTAGATCCAATTTATCAGTCACTTGTTTTCTTGTTATGCTTTTCTATTTGTTTTATCTTGAAATTTTCATGGCACCACGGCATGATGAGAAATAATATTTCTAAATTTTTATAATGATGCCCTTGACTAAAAAAAAAAAAAAAAAAAAAAAAAATATTTTTCTTATATCTTAGAGTAATTATTTTTAATGGATTTGATTAAATATTTACGTAGTGAAGAATTCTCTTGGTTGCATTTGAAGAACGCCGAAGTACAGCCCCCACTCCCAACCACCCATCTGAAACAAAGGAGAAAATTATAAATATTAAATAAATATTATTATTATTATTATTAAAAGTGGAATTTGAAAAAAATATTGAGAAAAGTGAAAAATAAAATATATAATAATTGGTTAGTCGTATTGTCAAATATTTCATAAATAAACAACTGTTTTTTCAAATTCCTTTTATAGATATTAAAAATTAGTTACCTTGAAGAAGTACTCGCAGAAACCCAAGTCTTCTGTCTTCTAAATCTAACCTACACCCAATCCCCTCTGTGGCTCAGTTGGCCACCTAACTCTTCAGTGGAGAGCCTCTTCTTTCTTGAGACGATCGCGAAACACGAACACTCCCGATAGACAGGTAAGTCTATATTTCAAAAAAGTTATCGATAACGGAACGGTGAAACGCGCCCACACCCAGGTAAAGTTGAAGAAGAAATGAAAATAGAAAAAACGGTGTTAGGATGCGAATCCCGGTAAGTACAAGACCGGAGTCAAGGACCTGAATGCCTCAGTAAGAGTATGGTGAGGGTCGGAATGAATAAAAAAGCTAAACAACACCTATCCTATCCAGAGGGAACCACTCCGCCTCTAACCTATCCTCCACTAAAACATTCAGGCCAAGAATCCAGTGGACGACCGGTTTTCGAATGAAAGATTTAGATAATCTTTCTTGCAAAAAAAACGCGTTAATAGAAGAATCCTCTTTTTTCTCCTGAACATCAGTCAATTAGGGAATAGACATTCTTTTCTGGGAATCCCTATCCTAACCTAACGTTGCAGTGCCCCAATCACTGCCGTCCTATTTGGGAACAATGGGGAAAGAATAACAACACCTATGCCAGTATAAGAACATCATTCCCCAATCGAAAAACATTCAGTTGATACTCAGAGGATCCTGAGGCCTCGACCCCCCCCAAAAAAAAAAAAGAAAGAAAGCGTGAGCGTGAGCGCAGAAATGTTTTATCTCCCTCTAGATTCTATATAATGTAGTATATCTAACTTAAAGGATTATGTGTATTTAACATTTAAATTAAGCTGAAAAAGAAAAAAGATAGAAAGAGATGAAGAGATACCCCAATACACATATCCTTCCTATGACTGATAAACCTAAAAGCTAAACACTTTGTTTTGTCTCATGAAGATGATGTCCCACGGTGGATGTTTTAATTTGCATTCGTAATAGAATACAAATTTTACAAGAAAACCTACTTACATACACATCCATTGTTATCCCACGATGTCTTCAATCGATGAATTGGGGCTCTGAAAAAAATGGTTAATTTAGGGAATCTGGAATGGAGAAAGAAAATATTAATACATCCTATTTTTATTTTTTAATCTATCTAAAATAAGTTATTGAAGTCGAATCAAAAAGAAAAAGAAATTTTGAAAAAACCTAAATATATCTAGCTCTGCGCCCCGCTAATAAAAATTTACAAGCCTTAGTTGTACTGCAGGTACTGGAAGCGCAGTTTGAGCCCTGAAGAGATGCACGAAAAGAGACAGGAGCAGCTAGCAGGTTCATGAGAAGTGAAGGCTGGTGATGACTCTTCTTACACTGTTTGCCATCTGAAAAATAAAAAAAATAATGTAATAAATAAATTTATTCTATTATATTTAAGGTATATTTTCCAAAATTGGTAGGGTAGGAGAGTTTTAAGCCCCATTGGTCATTGATCTTCAATAATATTTTATAAAGAAAAATTGTTTAATAATACTTTATATCAGGGAAATTGATTTAATTAAAAAAATCTGGTGTGACTGGCGCACAGCACACAACTTTCTCTTACCTTCGGTAATCGAAAGTTGTGTACTGTGCGCTGGTCACACCAGATTTTTTGTGTCGACATGTGTTTAGTTTCCGACAGTACGGTACATTCGATTTTCAAGATGTAAAATTTATAAGTATGGCAAAATATTTATATTTTGTTAACATGCCACCCATTTCTCCTATCTTTTCTATAGAGTACAAGAGTAAAGTGTACTTCAAACAATTTTCAGGGCAAAATGAGAATTTGCATTTTAAAGAGAATCTAAAAATAATTGATTTTTTTTGAATTTTAATCAAAATCATTGGAGCGAATTTTGATAAAATCGAAAAAAAAAAACTGAAAAAATACATCAGTAAAGTACTAGATCTCTTCGGCCGATTTTGTTTAAAACCTTATTTTCACGCCTCAGGTGGATGCCTAACTTATACATAAAATTTCAACCTCCTAGCTCAACTCCTTCATGCTTTAAATTGAACACAGTCAGACAGACCATATTGCGAAAACCACTTTTTACTTTCTCTTACCTCTATATATATGTTAATATATATAGAGAGAGAAAGTATTGGATTCATGTCAAAAATTCGATGTCGAGATTTTGATGGATATACACTAGGGTGGTTGCAAGGTATAAGGGGAGAAAATTTTTTTGGCTGTATTTTCGGCGGGAACCTCTTAAAAGTTGACAATTGGTGTAAAAAGTAGATTGCGAAAGTTTGAGCTCGATCGGATAACGATAAGACCTGCCTCATCGGCCCTAAAGTTCATCGATTCCCCTAAATTTGACTATTAACATCTGTAACTCCTAGACGGCTAGTCCAACAAAAAAAGTTCATCAGTAATTTTTTGAAGAGCATTAAATTTACTAAAAAAAAAAGTCCTTTAACATTCTTTAGTAAAGCCAACGGTTTTCATGGTATGGGCAAAAAATCGAATATGGTTAAGAGGCACATCACATTGATTTTCAAATAACACTAATAGGGGTAATGAAATTTTTTTTTAGAGTTCCGAAATAATTTTATCAGATTCTTAAGTAAAATGACCTCCTGAATCCAAATATGATCTCCGTTTTCCCCCACCCCGTACCGTTTTTGGGGGGAGCCCCCTACTTATGTTATTTCCACCTCTTAATCGAAGGGCCATGAATTAAATATGGAGGGATTAAAAGGAATTATTTTAGCCTTAATATTTCTTCTGAACGTCAAGAAAAGTGAAAAGTTTAAAAACATTCATGATCGCTAACTTTTTTTCCGCCTCTTTATTATTATTTTTTTTTTGTTCATCTAAATATCTCGCGGCACCCCTTAGCCATTCTCGCGGGACCCTTGTGTGCCGGGACACACCGGTTGGGAACCACTGATCTAAAGTGTTATCAAAAAAAGCAAAGCAACCTGCTCTTGGTTTAAATACCACAAATGATTTAGAAGTTTAGACAATGCTACCCTTGATATGTCTCCAAGTTTTACTAAACTAGGGTTGGTAGATTCGGAGGCTGAATCGATTTTCGATTTTCGATTTTTAAAATCGAAACCAAATAATCGATTTTTAAAAAAATCGATTTTTGCCTTAAAAAAATCGATTTTCGATTTTGTTACAAAAAATTTTTCGCTATGCTCATAAGTTTATTTTAAGGTTCTGCTTACGATTTTCAAGCGGTTTATAGAACAAAAAAATAGAACGTTGCATTACTGATACCCAAATCAATTTATTCAGTCTTTATGGTTATAACTTCTTTAAAGACCAACACATTGTATATGTTGTCTTTGTATATGGTATAACATATTTAGTCTTTATAACTTAAGTTTTAACGTTATAGCGTAAGTTTTAACAAACCAAGAGAACCAAACATCAGCTTCTATATTTCTTAAAAAATCTGGTGGGACTCGTCGGAGAATACAACTTTCTCTTCAGTAAGCGAAAGTTGTGTTCTGTGCTTGTCACACCAGATTTTTGTGTCGACATATATTTAGGTTCCGACAGTAAGCTAAAGGTACATTTGAATTCAAGATTTTTTTTTTAAACACACACTTTTTTCTCATTCCCACTCACACTCACACACACATTCCCAGGCTTTTCGGCAACTCAGACCGTATAAGACGTTTACGATATCCGTTATTGATTAATATACTCGTACATATTAAGGGTCCAGGCATTCTTATTTAAGCCATTTGCTATCCAAATGGCTTAAATGAAATCATCGGACTGCCTGGGGTCCGAACCCGCGACTTTTGGTATACGAGGTTAGCATGCTAATCTCTACACCAAACCCCGAGGGCTGAATTCAAGATTAAATTTTATAATAATGGGGAAATATTTATATTTTGTTACCATTGCAACCAATTCTCCTATCTTTCCTATGAAATACAAGATTAAAGTGTACTTCAAAATGAGAATATACATTTTAAAGAGCATTTAAAAAATAATTGATTTTTGAATTTTAATCAAAATCGTTGGGGCTATTTTTAAGAAAATCAAAAAAACCTGAAAAATTACCTCAGTAAAGTACTAGTATTTTTTGACCGATTTTAATTAACAGCTTATTTTCTCGCTCCAGGGGGGGGTATCTAACATAAATATAAAATTCCAACCTCAGCTCAATTCCTTCAAGCTTAAAATTGAACACAGACAGACCATATCGCAAAAACTTTCCAAACCACTTTCTTGGAAAATCGAAAATCGAAAATCGGCCGTCAAAAATCGATTTTTTCGATTTTTTCAAAACACTGAATCGATTTCGATTTTAATCGAAAATCGAAGCTCAAAATCGATTTTCGATTAAAATCGAAATCGATTCGACCAATCCTATACTAAACTTCAGGGCCGTTGAGGCAGGTCTTAGGGTTATTTGATCACGCTCATCCTTTCCCTATCTCACTTTTACATAATTTAGCAACTTTCTAGAGGTTCCCGCCAAAGATATTCGGACATCAATTTCTTGCGACCACCCTAATATACACGTTTTGAGGTCCCCTGAATCCAAAAAAGTGGTTTTCGCGACATGGTCTGTCTGTCTGTCTGTCTGTGAACAAAATATCTCAAGAACGAAAAGAGCTAGGAGGTTGAAATTTTATATTTAAGTTAGACACCCCCATGGGACGTGACACGAAGCTTTTGAACAAAATCGACCAAAGAGTACTAGTACTTTACTGATGCACATTTTCATTTTTTTTTCGATTTTCTCTAAATTTGCTCCAACGATTTTTTTTTTAAATTCAAAAATCAATTATTTTTTAGATTCTCAATAAAATGTATATTCTCATTTTGTCATTGAAATCTTCTGAAGACCACTTTACTCTTGTACTCTATAGAAAAGATAG
>JAKCPI010011199.1:0-13478 GCA_023213315.1 Euborellia annulipes | reverse complement strand
TAAAAAGTCATATGCGTAATTGGGAACTAATTTACTTTATATAAAGTAAGTCAATTTGTCTCTTTATCTCTTTAAATATTTCAATTTTAAAATTTAAAAAATCTCATTTAACCAGAGAATTCCTTTAAATTAACATTTTTCATATTATTAAAAAAAAAAAATTCTTTCTCTTAATAAAGTTTTAAATATTCAAATTAAACATTGGGTTTGGCAGACATTCCATAGGTATTATATTAATTAAAAAGATTTCAAATTGTAATATTTTATGGGCTTGAGAGGTGAATAATTTTTCATCCACTTTTGCTTGTGAAATAATTTCTTTAAAAACCCGAATGAAAAATCCGCTTTATGGTTTTTCCTTTTCTTCTTTAACAGACCAAATAAAAAGCCCAGGAGCGAAATGAAACATTTATTTTTTACGAAAACTTCAAAGAGAAAGATAGAGAAAAGTCTGTGTCTGTTGTCGAGTTAACGGTATCATCATTGTTCTGAATGAGGACAATAATACAGGCTAAAAGGACTTTTTAATCAACTTGAAATTTATAATTTTATTTTCGTTCATTTGTATCCTTAGAGAAACGAAACGGAAATAAATGGCCAAAAAAGGATTAGTAGCCTAGAGATAATCAGAACTCTTAATTTTTAAAAATAAAAAAAAAAATAATAAAAAAAACTTAATTCTGATTACTGATCATATATATAATCAGGAATCAAGATTTTTCTTATTTTTTTTCCAACATCTGAGATCCTGGAGGATTTATCATTCTTTCTCATAATTGTGAAGATTTTGTTATTGACAATTTATTTTATTGAAAACGTAACGTAACAGGAAAAATAAAATTGGAAATAATTGGACAAGATTAAATGGCTTTAGATAGCAAAAGTCATGAGACGCGGGTTCGGATCCCAGGCTGTCCAATGAATATTCATTTAGGCAAAATCATTTGGATATCAAATGCTATAATTAAATGTGCCTGAACCATAGGCGGATACAGGGGGGGGTAAAGGGGGTAATCCCCCCCCCGAGATTTGAAAAAAATACCTTTTTTTCGCAAAAAAATTTATTTTTAATGTAAAATTTTAAAAATTAATACTTAAAAATTTGATTTGTATTTATATTCTGGCAAACAAGTACAGAATGCACCTTTAAATTACCGAAATTAAGAAAAAATAGTGTGCTGTTGGGCGAGTCACACCAGATTACCCCCCCCGAGAAACACCTCTGGATCCGCCCTTGGCCTGAACCCCAATATATCATGATTATATAATATTTAGGATCTTAAAAAGTCCTATGGCCTAAGTTGTCGAAGACTTAAAAAAAAAAAAGATTCCAAAAAGACCTTGAAATAATTTAAAAATTGAGGGTGCAGCATAGTATTTATTTATTATATTTATTTAAACCAATTATTATCATATCTCAAAAAGTGATTAAGAATTCGAATTTTTCTTAAGCTAGATCATAAGATGCTTATGATGGCCCAGAAACATGTTCTATATTAATTAAGCAGATGAGAAGAGGCAAGGGCGATCCAGAGGTGTTTCTCGGGGGGGGGGGGGGTAATCTGGTGTGACTGGTCGCACAGCACACAATTTTTTCTTAATTTCGGTGATTTAAAGGCGCATTCTGTATTTGTTTGCCAGAATATAAATACAAATCAAATTTTTAAGATGTTGATCAAATTTTTAAGTATTAATTTTTAAAATTTTACGTTCAAAATAATTTTTTTTTTCGAAAAAAAGTATTTTTTTCAAATCTCGGGGGTAATTACCCCCTTTACCCCCCCCCCCCTTGTATCCGCCCTTAAGAAGAGGAGGGATTGTAGTTCGAGTTTTACACAGTTGAGACCCTATATAAAGCTATTGATATTCTAAATAAATACAAAAATGACAATCCTGCAATCATTAAGTAATATCAAAGAGATAGAAGTAGAAAACTATAAGCAGAGAGCGGAAAAAAGTCTTTCAACTTTTGTCAATTTTGAAACTTTCCCAGATTTTCTTAGATAACAGTTATCTCCACTGATCTCACTAAAAGAAACGTTTTTTTGAGATTTTCAAAAACGACTTTAGAGACTTTTTGGCTCTTGTTTGCCTCTCAGAGACTTTTTTTGAAAAAAGCGATTTTTATGACCGACTTTTGATGTTTTACATCTTTATTTCTAATATATCGGCGGAAACTACATATATGTCGACAAAAAATCTGGTGTCACAAGCACAGAACACTTTCAATTACCGAAAATAGGAGAAAGTTATATCCTGTGCGACCAGTCACACCAGATTTTTACTTTTGTACTAATGAAATTAATTTTTTTTATTTATATAACTTAATTAAATTCTAAATAACTCTGCCATATTTCGATTATCGAGAGATATGCTCTCTATTTCTTTTACTTTCTCATATTATTAATTGTTAAAATTGACAGGGACTTTTTGCCAAAAACAAGCATTTTTCCGACTATTTGGCTAAAAAATAATAGACTTTTTTCCGAAAATAAGAGACTTTTTTCCGCTCTGTAACTTTAAACGAAAAACTTGACCCTTAGTGGAGGTGATTGTTCTACCACTATACTACGACATAGGCGCAGTTATCATATTGCAAAACAATTTTTGAATCTATCCTGCCCGTGGGATAAGAAATTTATTTACTTTTCACGACTGGACTCCCAAAGGAGAAAAAATTTAATTCACTCGGATTGTCTACTAATCATTTGAAATAAATCGGGTTGAGGTCTAGATGGTTTTAGATGCCGAAAAATATTTTAAAATATAATAAATGAAATCAGGGGCGATTATAGAAATTTTTTCGGGGGGGGGGGGGGCCTGAACCTCAAAAATTTTTCTGCGGAAAATTTTTTTTAAGAAACTAAATTTTTTTTCACGCGAAATTTTTTGCGGAATCAAAGTTTTCCACCCTGCGAAAAAATTTGTTGCGCTGATGTCTGTATATCCCTATATAGGGGAGAGCGGGGCTATTTCGTACAGTGAGGCTAAACCGTACAGTCTGTTTCTCGTCTATTTCTCAAGATATTGAGGTCTGATCGGAGCTGCAACCTAGCACCCCATCTAGCAAGCTGTAATGTTGAGAAAGTTCCACCGAGCGCATGGTGTACCTCGGATTATTGTGAAAAAACATGTTTTGGTGAATTTTCTTTTAATTTTGAGCCAGTTTAAAATAAGAGGTGACTGGAGAACTTTTACTTACAAACTAGTTTATATGAATTCATAAGCAACTACTCTTCTTCAGCTATCTTTTGATACCAAGTGATAACAAGTTAGGCTAAGAATTTTGAGGTTAGGACATAAAATCGCCACAAGCTACATGTTGGGGCTAAACCGTACAGAAACGTTAGAGAGAAAAAAATCCAACATCGAGAAGAAGATTGTAAAAAGTAAAGCTCGAGTGAACTCTAAACCAAAGAACACAAGTTTCAAGACAAGGGGTTCTGTAAAATCAAGTAGCCGAAGAAAAATTAAGTTTGAAGATTATGGTTCAGGTGCTGTATGTGCGCAGGGTGGGTGGGTCCATTCGGCTTGCAGTGCTGCAGAGCCTGCTGATAAATTCGTTTCTGATTCTTGTTTAAACAAATAAATTTAAAATTAATTAATTAATTTATTTTTTTTCATTTCTTTTATCCTTTCATGTTATTTTCTTAGTTGTACGATATAGCCCCTCCCGTTGTACGGAATAGCCCCAACCTCCGGGGCTAATCCGTACAAAGACACATTTTTTTTGAAATTAATTAAAAATACTTATCAGTGGCATAATGTCAATTTCTTTGTTTGTAGTGGGTAGCTAATGAACTAAATTACATGTTGTTTATTTTCTCATAATTTTAACTCAAAATTCTCTCCAGCTACAACTATTCTCCCTTAAGTGTACGGCATAGCCCCGCTCTCCCCTATGTATATGTGTTTGGGAAATTTCGGGGGGCCCGGGCCCCCTCGGCCCCCCTTAAATACGCCCCTGAACCCAACGGTTAAGTTTTTAGCCGAACAGAAGTGTGTTTTATTATTTTCTTATAATAAAAAGGCTATCTTCATATAAAAACCAAATAAATAATATTAATATAAGCTTATTAGAAATAAAATTGATAAATATAATGGTGAAATAAATCCGATTCCTAACAACCAAACTTTTTTTTTTTTAAATAAATTATTAAATATCTTTGTTTGGTATAATCTACCATGGGGAACATAAACATTTGCACCCTAACAGGTTTGCAAGACGCCTACTAGTTAGGCAGCCCAATCGACTCACCACTACATATGCAGTGTCTGTGTGAATTTACCTGAGCTAGGGTTCTGAGGGTATTTTATGAAGAAGCCATAAACCATCCATTTGGAAAATAGATACATTTTAAATAAAAATTTGCGAATTCCTCTCTCTATCTCGCAATGCAAGTAGCCAGATCGGTGAAATTTAGTAAATTTCCTCCCAACAACTCCTAATCCTCTATAAAGCCCAAATTCGGCCGTGTCTTGAATATTGTTCCCACCTTTGGCGAGGGGCGTCGAAAGACGCTCTCTCCTCCTTGGAAGCCATACAGAGGCGTGCAATTAGACTGATAGGTGATTCTACCCTTACTGCATCCCTACAGTCACTAGATCATAGAAGAAGAGTATCTGCACTATCTCTCTTCTACAGGTATTACCATGGTCAATGCTCTGCCGAATTAAAATCAATTATCCCACCCAATGCAACATATTCACGGAACACAAGAGAGGCATCTTCCCAGCATCCCTATGCTGTTCAGATCACGACTAACAGAACAAAACAATTTCATTCTTCCTTTGTCCCCATGACCTCCCGTGATTGGAACAAGCTCCCTGCGTCTATCTTCCCCAAAACCTACAATCTTCAGACTTTCAAGTCTAACCTCAACAGGCATCTTCTCAGTTCCCGGAGTTGAGTTTCCTCTTTATGCTTCTCCTTTTGTTTTTATTTTCTTCCTGGCTGCATGTGACTATTGGTCATTATAGGTCTTCGGACCTTATGCACCCATTCCAAAAAAAAAAAAAAAAAAAAAAAATAATAATAATTCTTACCCTAAAATTGTATATCTGTTTCAAATTTTGGAGTAATTACAATACTTCAACCGGAAGTAGTTAGCACTTTACCTAAGATTATAAAAATTACCTTTTAAAAATATTTTAATCTGGTTATTAATTTTGAAAGTGGCCTAATTCCATTCTTGGTAAGAAGGGTTTGAAAGTTTTATAAACATATACCATACATTTAAATAGCCGGGCAACAAATTAATAGGCCAGAATCGATAGCAAAGAATTGAAATATATTTTCGCCACTTTGCTACTCAAAAGAGAAGTGCATTTCTTTCTCACTTTCTTTACTAAAAATATTACATTTTTAAAATACTTCTATAATCTTAGGTAAAGTAGGCCTACTTCCGGTTGAAGTATTTACTACAAAATTTGAAACAGATCTCCAATTTTAAGGCAAGAATTATTTATTAAATTTCATCGATCTGGCTTCTTGCATTGCGAGATAGAAAGAAGAATTCGCAAATTTTTACTTTCTCTTGTAAAGTTTCGTTCAAATTGTGAAATAAGTTAATTTTTTCCAAATAAGAAAATAAGATTAATTAAAATGTTGAAATTCTATTAATTTGAGATCAAATTCATTTGATATGAAAAGGCTACGCTATATCGCTATATAGATTGTTCAAAAGGGTTGGTTTATGGTCTATCATAAAAGACCCTCAGAACCCTAGCTCAGGTAAATTCACACAGACACTGCATATGTAGTGGTGAGTCGATTGGGCTGCCTAACTAGTAGGCGTCTTGCAAACCTGTTAGGGTGCAAATGTTTATGTTCCCCATGTTATATACCAAAGGAGCTGGTTCGGATCCCAAGCACTCCGATGATTTTATTTAAGCCATTTGGATACCAAAAGGCTTAAATAAAAATGCCTGGACCACCAATCGATATATTAATAAATAACGCTTATCGTAAAAAGTCATATGGCCTAAGTTGCCGAAAAGACTGTGTGTATGTGTGTGTGAGTGTGAATGGGTAAAAGGTGTGAGTGTTTTTATTTAAAAAAAAAAGTATCTTTGTTAATGTCAAAATAATCTCATTTGCTAATTATTTCTTTTAATAAAAACCCAATATTTATACGTAAATAAGAGCAAGCCGCTATCAGTCTGTTATATAGGCACCAATATGAAGATGTGCTAACCAGGTATAGACATTAAGGGGCATTTAAAAAATGAATCTAATAAATTAGATAACTAGTGATGAGAAGTGGCTGTAGACTTTGAATTGGGTATAGGAGACTTTGCAGCCAAGGAAATTAAATAAAAAACTTATTTAATTATTAATCGTCGACGTATTGTACCTTGTATTCTAACAATTAATCGTCCTGAGGAAGGTCGTGACTTGCGACCGAAACGTCGACGATTAATTAATTAAATAAGTTTTTTTATTTAATTTCCTTGGCTGCAAAGTCTCCTATACCCAATTTAAAATAGATAATTAAAGTATTTAATTTAATTATATAAATAAAAATAGGCAACCTAATTGTAAAACTTTCCCGCTCTTAATAGTTGTGTAGCGGGAAAGTTTTTGTCACTTGGTTGCCTATTTTTTTCCCAAAAAAATGTCATGTTGAAAAAAAATCTAAGTTAACAACCCAAAAACCGTTTTGTTGATGTAATGCGAATAAGCACTATTTTTTATACATTAAGAAGAATGAAATTCATTAAACTTATTGTTTTTTTAAATGTATAAGAGGGCTTTAAAATATTTTTTTTTGTGAGTTTATAATCCAACAAATGGAATACTCTATCCTTCAATCCAAAATTGCATCTAGTTTTTTGTCATAGATACTAATATTTAAAAAAAATAGCCAATCGAGTCATATGTTTTAACTCCTGTAATAGAAAATAATTGTATTAGTCTTTGATCTAATTGAAATATTTATCAATTTAAAATTATGAATATTTTAAGATTATTAATAGTGTATTTACCTTTTTCAAGCTAGTGTTATTGGTTTATTATTATTATAGAAATGACAATCCTTCCCTGACTCACCCATATACCAGCCATCTCAAACTCAACCTTAAAGATACAAAAACATATCAAACTCCCGAATGCGTCAACAAAAGACTTCTTTTCGCAAAAGCACAAAACACTTGAGAACCTGGACCTCATAAGATCTGACCGGATCTCCTTATGAATTGTTCATGGAATAAATCAACGAGAATATCTTTCATTTTAGGTTTAATTCTAAATTAAAAACAAATCAAGAGATCCAAATAAAGCGAACTAGGACAAAATTAGTGGACGCCTATAGATAAACACAACAACAACAACGAATCTTTAACACAGGCTTAAAATGAACAATATTCTCGTTTCACGAGAAGAAACTGCAGGCTAAAAAAATCCTGTTGGCATAAATAACTCACCAGTTTCTTCCCAAGCCAGGCAAAAATTACCTTTGCTGCCGATCCTGCCTATGCTGCCTTTGCTGTCGAAGTTCTCAAATTCTAAAAAAAAAAATCAAAAATTAAAAACAGATATTAAATTTATGAATTTGTATGTTTATGTGATTATGCACAGTAGAAGCCTAAAATATTTACCTTCAGGAGGAGTTGAAGGCCATTCGACGGATACCTTGAACCAATTGAACTGGTCAAATCTGCAAAAAGGATATGTTTAAGAATCTGTCTCACTTATCAAAAGGTAACAATGACGCCAAGATCAACATACCTGTTTCTCAAGTTGATTTTTCTTTAAAGGGCCTCCACATCTCCCCTTACAGCCCTCCCTATCCTCCAAAAGTGTTCTTGGGCGAATGATGATGTTTATGGCTACTTTAAGCCAGCTGAGTGTATAGTTTGATTGATTCAATAAGATGATTTTTAAAGATTCACTAAGATATTGTAAATCAAAATTAGTAATAAATTTGCCCAATTCTTATATTGCTATCAAGTTTATCAGAACGAAGCAATCGGTATTCACAGGATTCAATTATTCATTTTTACTTTCTCGTATAGAGAAAGTATTGTAATCGTAAAAAAATTCGACTTCGTTTCTCCACGTTTTAGACCTCCCTGAGTCCAAAAATACCATTTTGGGCATTATGTCTGTGTGTGTGTTTCCGTGTGTGAACACGATTGCTTAGAAACCAAAGCAGCTAGATCGATGAAATTTGGTATATGCTCCTTTCACTAAAATTCTAGATTTCTATCAACTTTTGGAGTAAATACGTCACTTGGAAGTAGTACTTTACCTAATAAGTTTTTTTAGAAATTTCGAAATTTTCAATTTTTTGTTATATTATGATAAAATACTCAATTTTAAAAAGTTTTTATTCTTTGACATTTTTCCGAAAACTGAATAGTTTTTGAAATAATCACAGAAGAAAACGACATTTTTCGTTAATTTTGGAAAGAAAAATCAAAACAAAATCATACAGGTGTCATTAAAAAAGGGTAAATATAAACAAATGAATTTGTGACACACACCCAGACGTAATTGCAAAAGAATATACGAGAAAGTCTCGGGGGAGTCATTCCCCATATTTATTTCTAAAGAAGTTCATTGATGTTGATATTTGAATATAATTTTTCTTAATTATTTCACTTTATTAGGGGGAATAATATGGCGACCTGATATAGTGAAAATTGAGCGAATATTTTCTTATTTTGTTTGTTTATTCTTTTTGATGTGTCACCTAAAAAAAAAAAAAAATACACAATTAATATCAAGAAATGAGCGTGATTAAAAAAAAAAATTAATAGACCTACTTAAGATTTGATATTTTATTTTATTTATAAAAATTAAAATATATTTATTTATTTGAGTTGACGTTTTAGATCCAATTTATCAGTCACTTGTTTTCTTGTTATGCTTTTCTATTTGTTTTATCTTGAAATTTTCATGGCACCACGGCATGATGAGAAATAATATTTCTAAATTTTTATAATGATGCCCTTGACTAAAAAAAAAAAAAAAAAAAAAAATATTTTTCTTATATCTTAGAGTAATTATTTTTAATGGATTTGATTAAATATTTACGTAGTGAAGAATTCTCTTGGTTGCATTTGAAGAACGCCGAAGTACAGCCCCCACTCCCAACCACCCATCTGAAACAAAGGAGAAAATTATAAATATTAAATAAATATTATTATTATTATTATTATTAAAAGTGGAATTTGAAAAAAATATTGAGAAAAGTGAAAAATAAAATATATAATAATTGGTTAGTCGTATTGTCAAATATTTCATAAATAAACAACTGTTTTTTCAAATTCCTTTTATAGATATTAAAAATTAGTTACCTTGAAGAAGTACTCGCAGAAACCCAAGTCTTCTGTCTTCTAAATCTAACCTACACCCAATCCCCTCTGTGGCTCAGTTGGCCACCTAACTCTTCAGTGGAGAGCCTCTTCTTTCTTGAGACGATCGCGAAACACGAACACTCCCGATAGACAGGTAAGTCTATATTTCAAAAAAGTTATCGATAACGGAACGGTGAAACGCGCCCACACCCAGGTAAAGTTGAAGAAGAAATGAAAATAGAAAAAACGGTGTTAGGATGCGAATCCCGGTAAGTACAAGACCGGAGTCAAGGACCTGAATGCCTCAGTAAGAGTATGGTGAGGGTCGGAATGAATAAAAAAGCTAAACAACACCTATCCTATCCAGAGGGAACCACTCCGCCTCTAACCTATCCTCCACTAAAACATTCAGGCCAAGAATCCAGTGGACGACCGGTTTTCGAATGAAAGATTTAGATAATCTTTCTTGCAAAAAAAACGCGTTAATAGAAGAATCCTCTTTTTTCTCCTGAACATCAGTCAATTAGGGAATAGACACTCTTTTCTGGGAATCCCTATCCTAACCTAACGTTGCAGTGCCCCAATCACTGCCGTCCTATTTGGGAACAATGGGGAAAGAATAACAACACCTATGCCAGTATAAGAACATCATTCCCCAATCGAAAAACATTCAGTTGATACTCAGAGGATCCTGAGGCCTCGACCCCCCCCCAAAAAAAAAAAAAGAAAGAAAGCGTGAGCGTGAGCGCAGAAATGTTTTATCTCCCTCTAGATTCTATATAATGTAGTATATCTAACTTAAAGGATTATGTGTATTTAACATTTAAATTAAGCTGAAAAAGAAAAAAGATAGAAAGAGATGAAGAGATACCCCAATACACATATCCTTCCTATGACTGATAAACCTAAAAGCTAAACACTTTGTTTTGTCTCATGAAGATGATGTCCCACGGTGGATGTTTTAATTTGCATTCGTAATAGAATACAAATTTTACAAGAAAACCTACTTACATACACATCCATTGTTATCCCACGATGTCTTCAATCGATGAATTGGGGCTCTGAAAAAAATGGTTAATTTAGGGAATCTGGAATGGAGAAAGAATATATTAATACATCCTATTTTTATTTTTTAATCTATCTAAAATAAGTTATTGAAGTCGAATCAAAAAGAAAAAGAAATTTTGAAAAAACCTAAATATATCTAGCTCTGCGCCCCGCTAATAAAAATTTACAAGCCTTAGTTGTACTGCAGGTACTGGAAGCGCAGTTTGAGCCCTGAAGAGATGCACGAAAAGAGACAGGAGCAGCTAGCAGGTTCATGAGAAGTGAAGGCTGGTGATGACTCTTCTTACACTGTTTGCCATCTGAAAAATAAAAAATAATGTAATAAATAAATTTATTCTATTATATTTAAGGTATATTTTCCAAAATTGGTAGGGTAGGAGAGTTTTAAGCCCCATTGGTCATTGATCTTCAATAATATTTTATAAAGAAAAATTGTTTAATAATACTTTATATCAGGGAAATTGATTTAATTAAAAAAATCTGGTGTGACTGGCGCACAGCACACAACTTTCTCTTACCTTCGGTAATCGAAAGTTGTGTACTGTGCGCTGTTCACACCAGATTTTTTGTGTCGACATGTGTTTAGTTTCCGACAGTACGGTACATTCGATTTTCAAGATGTAAAATTTATAAGTATGGCAAAATATTTATATTTTGTTAACATGCCACCCATTTCTCCTATCTTTTCTATAGAGTACAAGAGTAAAGTGTACTTCAAACAATTTTCAGGGCAAAATGAGAATTTGCATTTTAAAGAGAATCTAAAAATAATTGATTTTTTTTGAATTTTAATCAAAATCATTGGAGCGAATTTTGATAAAATCGAAAAAAAAACTGAAAAAATACATCAGTAAAGTACTAGATCGCTTCGGCCGATTTTGTTTAAAACCTTATTTTCACGCCTCAGGTGGATGCCTAACTTATACATAAAATTTCAACCTCCTAGCTCAACTCCTTCATGCTTTAAATTGAACACAGTCAGACAGACCATATTGCGAAAACCACTTTTTACTTTCTCTTACCTCTATATATATGTTAATATATATAGAGAGAGAAAGTATTGGATTCATGTCAAAAATTCGATGTCGAGATTTTGATGGATATACACTAGGGTGGTTGCAAGGTATAAGGGGAGAAAATTTTTTTGGCTGTATTTTCGGCGGGAACCTCTTAAAAGTTGACAATTGGTGTAAAAAGTAGATTGCGAAAGTTTGAGCTCGATCGGATAACGATAAGACCTGCCTCATCGGCCCTAAAGTTCATCGATTCCCCTAAATTTGACTATTAACATCTGTAACTCCTAGACGGCTAGTCCAACAAAAAAAAGTTCATCAGTAATTTTTTGAAGAGCATTAAATTTACTAAAAAAAAAAGTCCTTTAACATTCTTTAGTAAAGCCAACGGTTTTCATGGTATGGGCAAAAAATCGAATATGGTTAAGAGGCACATCACATTGATTTTCAAATAACACTAATAGGGGTAATGAAATTTTTTTTTAGAGTTCCGAAATAATTTTATCAGATTCTTAAGTAAAATGACCTCCTGAATCCAAATATGATCTCCGTTTTCCCCCACCCCGTACCGTTTTTGGGGGGGAGCCCCCTACTTATGTTATTTCCACCTCTTAATCGAAGGGCCATGAATTAAATATGGAGGGATTAAAAGGAATTATTTTAGCCTTAATATTTCTTCTGAACGTCAAGAAAAGTGAAAAAGTTTAAAAACATTCATGATCGCTAACTTTTTTTCCGCCTCTTTATTATTATTTTTTTTTTGTTCATCTAAATATCTCGCGGCACCCCTTAGCCATTCTCGCGGGACCCTTGTGTGCCGGGACACACCGGTTGGGAACCACTGATCTAAAGTGTTATCAAAAAAAGCAAAGCAACCTGCTCTTGGTTTAAATACCACAAATGATTTAGAAGTTTAGACAATGCTACCCTTGATATGTCTCCAAGTTTTACTAAACTAGGGTTGGTAGATTCGGAGGCTGAATCGATTTTCGATTTTCGATTTTTAAAATCGAAACCAAATAATCGATTTTTAAAAAATCGATTTTTGCCTTAAAAAAATCGATTTTCGATTTTGTTACAAAAAATTTTTCGCTATGCTCATAAGTTTATTTTAAGGTTCTGCTTACGATTTTCAAGCGGTTTATAGAACAAAAAAATAGAACGTTGCATTACTGATACCCAAATCAATTTATTCAGTCTTTATGGTTATAACTTCTTTAAAGACCAACACATTGTATATGTTGTCTTTGTATATGGTATAACATATTTAGTCTTTATAACTTAAGTTTTAACGTTATAGCGTAAGTTTTAACAAACCAAGAGAACCAAACATCAGCTTCTATATTTCTTAAAAAATCTGGTGGGACTCGTCGGAGAATACAACTTTCTCTTCAGTAAGCGAAAGTTGTGTTCTGTGCTTGTCACACCAGATTTTTGTGTCGACATATATTTAGGTTCCGACAGTAAGCTAAAGGTACATTTGAATTCAAGATTTTTTTTTTAAACACACACTTTTTTCTCATTCCCACTCACACTCACACACACATTCCCAGGCTTTTCGGCAACTCAGACCGTATAAGACGTTTACGATATCCGTTATTGATTAATATACTCGTACATATTAAGGGTCCAGGCATTCTTACTTAAGCCATTTGCTATCCAAATGGCTTAAATGAAATCATCGGACTGCTCAGGTCCGAACTCCGCGACTTTTGGTATACGAGGTTAGCATGCTAATCTCTACACCAAACCCCGAGGGCTGAATTCAAGATTAAATTTTATAATAATGGGGAAATATTTATATTTTGTTACCATTGCAACCAACTCCTCCTATCTTTCCTATGAAATACAAGATTAAAGTGTACTTCAAAATGAGAATATACATTTTAAAGAGCATTTTAAAAAAAAATAATTGATTTTTGAATTTTAATCAAAATCGTTGGAGCATTAGTTTTAAAGAAAAATCAAAAAAAACCTGAAAAATTACCTCTCAGTAAAGTACTAGTATTTTTTGACCGATTTTAATTAACAGCTTATTTTCTCGCCCCAGGGGGGTATCTAACATAAATATAAAATTCCAACCTCAGCTCAATT
>JAKCPI010011198.1:0-14984 GCA_023213315.1 Euborellia annulipes | reverse complement strand
TAATAAAATAAATAATAAAATAAATAATTAAACATTGAAATGAATTAATACGCTAATGTTTGTCTGTTTTCCTATCTATCAAGCTCTCTCTGTTTGGGCAACATTCCGATGGAATTGCGAGTTGAAATTTTATATTTCATATTACTTTTTGAGTTAGTAATATTGTCTAATTTAAAATTTTAAAGAAATATATGTAGAGTATTTTCAATTCTAAGAATTAGGTCCTTCTGATTCAAATAATAAACCAAAGGGGACCTTTGATTATATGGAAACAACTATGTTAGGCCGTTATTTGCAAGCGATTAAGAATAGGCACCAAAAATTGCCTCTGGCTAAAGGCATAAATAATTTTTTTTTAAAGAAGGCCGAAGGCGGGTGGCGCGACTAGTTTAATTACCATTATCAGTAATCAGATATAATAAATCATTGAATAATTAAAGTCTCTAAAGAAAAAATTATACGCACTTGGCATCATCTTGTTTGAATTTATCCTGTTCGTTCTTCCGAACGACGGTTATCATCAAGTATTTAAGAAAAAGTTTAAATTTTATTACAAAAATTTCTGGAAATTTATTACTTTCTCTTACCTATATATATTTAGAGAAAGTATTGGATTCATGTCAAAAATTCGATGCCGAGATTTTGACGGATATACACGTTTTGAGATCCCCTGAATCCAAAAAAGTGGTTTTCGCGATATGGTCTGTCTGCCTGTGAACAAAATATCTCAAGAATGAAAAGAGTTAGGAGGTTGAAATTTGATATTTAAGTTAGGTAGCCACCTTGAACGTAACACGAAGCTTTTGAACAAAATTAGCCAAAAAGTAATAGCACTTTACTGATGTACTTTTTCACTTTTTTTTGATTTCCTCAAAATTTGCTCCAAATATTTTGATTCTTAAATCAATTATTTTTTAGATGCTCTTTAAAATGTATATTCTCATCAAGGGCGGATACAAGGGGAGAGGGGGGTAAAAGAGGTAATTACCCCCGAGATTTAAAAAAATACCTTTTTTTTCGCAAAAAAATTTATTTTTAATGTAAAATTTTAAAAATTAATACTTAAAAATTTGATTTGTATTTATATTCTGCCAATCAAGTACAGAATGTGCCTTTAAATTACTGAAATTATGAAAAAATAATGTGCTGTGCGACGAGTCACACCAGATTACCCCCCCCCCCCGAGAAACACCTCTGGATCCGCCCTTATCATTTTGCCATTGAAATGTTTTGAAGCACAGTTTACCCTTGTACTTCATAAGAAAGAAAGAAGAAATGGTTCCCATTGTAACAAAATATAAATATTTTCCCAGGTTTATAAATTTTACATCTTCAATTCTAATATATCGGCGGAAACTAAGCATATGTCGACACAAAAAATCTGGTATGACAGGCACAGAAAAAGAAAACAAAATAATGGTTTCTAATAAAATATAGACATAAATTTAGTTTTCTCTGTGACTAATATTGAAAGCAGCGAGTTATTGCAATATTTTATTTGACGAGGTTAAAAAAATAACTAAAAATCACCAATAACTCAGACTTATTAAAAAAAAAAAATATTGATTGTCGAGCTATTAAAATTTAAAACAGTAGTATTTTTGAAACAACCTGTATGTTGTAAGATCTGGCTGGACGTGTTATGAATATAAATGTCGGTGATCCAAGAAATAAGATAGGTCAAAAACTATGAATAATAAAATTCATATTGGAGTTGTTAATTATATAAACAAGACTTGACTTTGATATAAAAATAAAATGTATTACGTTTTATTTTTTTTTAATTTGTTAACTATTCAAATAATAATTAAAGTTTATGAAAAAAAAAGTAATTTGAAATGATTTCGGTGAATCATTTATAATATGCAAATTAACGTTTGAGCATCATCGAAAAATATTCTATTTTTACTGTTAGTAATCACTTTCAACAAATAAGATAAAAATCATTTATCATGAATAAATAATAGTGTGATACATCTCAGGTATAAGATAATTCAAGATTATGATAAGAAAATGTCATTAAAAATCTGGTGTGACTGGCGCACAGCACACAACTTTCTCTTACCCTTCGGTAAGAGAAAGTTGCGCACTGTGCTGGTCACACCAGATTTTTTGTGTCGAGATATATTTAGTTTCCGATAGCACCTTAGTTTCAAACTTGCATTTTAAATGTTGACTGCTTCAAATAAACTATGGTTATTTTTCAAAATTTTAATCTCATATTTGGACATTTTATACACAATATAGAATCGTAAATAAATACAAAATTTCATAAGAATTGGAAAAAAAAATTTTAAATGCCTAAAAAGTTCTAAAGGGGACCCCCTTTTGAATCGAAATTAACATACAAATCCCTATAGGAAATTAACATTGGTCAAATGCGAAGATAAGGTAGAAAAATTTAAAACGCGTAGAAAGAGAGAAGATAGTTTTGTGAGAGAGAGAGATATGTTTTCTCCGAAAAAAAAAATGGGCGTTTAAATAATAATTGATTTTTAATCTAATAAAAAGAAAAAGATTTAAATTCGGTTACCATGGCAACCATTTATTTCTCCTATCTTTCCTATGAAGCACAAGAGTAAAGTGTGCTTCAAACAATTTTGAGGGCAAAACGAGAATATACATTTGAAAGAGCATCTAAAAAATAATTGATTTTTGAATTTTAATCAAAATCGTTAGAGCGAATTTTGAGAAAATCGAAAAAAACTGAAAAAGTACATCAGTAAAGTACTAGTACTTTTTGGCCGATTTTGATTAAAAGCTTATTTTGTCGGTCCCGGGGGGTGTTTAACTTAAATATAAAATTTCAGCCTCCTAGCTCAATTCCTTCATGCTTAAAATTGAACACACACACACACACAGACAGACAGACAGACAGACAGACAGACAGACAGACAGACCATGTCGCGAAAACCACTTTTTTGGATTCAGGGGACCTCAAAACGTGAAGATCCATCAAAATCTCGACATCGAATTTTTGACATGAAACCAATACTTTCTCTCTCTATATATTTCATATATAGGGTACGAGAAAGTAAAAAGGACTTCGAATGAGAGGGGACTGAAGCCTGTGAGGTCCTTTATAAAAGATCAAAACGGTTTTAAATGTCGGAGAGAGAAAAAAAAAAGGTTATAGCTAGCGATTTCACAAGAGAATTCCATTGGATTCTAATAAACGAGGCTCAGTTTTCAATGGAAATTTTTTTATCTCAGGTTTTCATGTGCGAGTTTTTACTTTTTTTTCGAATTGATATTAATAGTTAAAAAATCTGTAGTATTGAAAAAAAATGAATGGAAAGTTTTTATCTAATTTATATTTTAATAGATAATATTTTCTATTTTATTATCTTGGTGATTGAGTTAAAAAAAATGATAATTTCCCTTCATTTATCAATAGTAAATTCCCCTTTTGTTTTTGGAAGGAAATTAAAACTATCGTCTCAACATAAACACATCGTAAATAAGCCTACCTATAATATACCAAAATTGCTTTTTTTTATAGGTTTTTCCGTAAAATGATTGATATGTGAATAGTCTATGTTAATAATTGATTTGTGGGCGGTTGCCTGGAATGGACGGAAATAAAAAATAATTATAATTCCATTTTTATAGAATCCAGAGAAAAATAGAATAATTATAACATAAATGAATAAAATAAACTATAAATAATAATATCTATCTACTTTCTCTATATATGTATAGAGAAAAAAAATATTGAATTCATGTCAAACATTCGATGGATATACCCGTTTTGAGGTCTTCTGAGCCCAAAAAATGTGAATTCCGTAAAATGTGTGTCTGTGAACAAAATATCTCGAGAACGAAAAGAGCTAGGAGGTTGAAATTTTGACACTTAAGTTAGGTAACCCCTTGGCACGTAACAGGAAGCTTTTAAACAAAATCGGCCAAAGTGTACTAGTTTTTTACTGATGTACAGTGAGGGACAATATTAAGTCCCACCCATGCCTTTTCTACTTGTGATTATTTCATTGTTTTTATAAAAGAAAATGAAAATCTTTAATTTTCTAGGTTTGAACCATGAAAGTTTCCATTAAAATATATATTTTTTTAAAATCAATGAAATAATCACAAGTAGAATATGCATGGGTGGGACTTAATATTGTCCCTCACTGTACTTTTTAAATTTTTTTCGATTTTGAGAGCCAAATGGAAATATACAATTTAAAGCGCATCTAAAAAATAATTGATTTATGAATTTTAATCAAAATCGTTGAAGCGAATTTTGGGAAAATCGAAAAAATTTGAAAAAGCCCATCAGTAAAGTACTAGTACTTTTTGGCCGATTTTATTTAAAAGCTTATTTTCGTTAGGTGGATACCTAACTTAAATATAAAATTTCAATTGATTGGTTAAGCATTCAGAGAATTTTCTTTCTTAGGTGCCTCTGCTTCCATATCTCCTCTAATCAACATACAGAGCCACAAATTACATCTCAATTTCCTTCATACTTTATTTTGAATATAGGCCCTACACACAGAGATCCACTTTTTGGAGTAGGAACGTATAATTCCATCAAATTCAATCCAATACTTTCTATATTTAATTAAGTGAAAGGAATAAAACTGTGTTAAACAATTTGTTTCAAAAGTCCTTAAACAATATCTACTTTGATATATAAAAAAACCAGGGATGGGCAAGTTACTCGATTTTGAGTAACGAGATACAAAATACCAATTACTTCAGATTTTTGTAACGAAATACAAGATACCAATTATTCACGGGTTTGTGTAACGAGATACAAGATACCAATTACGTATTTCAAATACATTGAAAATACCAATTACTAACAAATTTTTCCTTGATTTTAAAATACTTTTTGGTGGGGTAATTCTGGAACTAGAGCCCTGCACGGGTACCCGTGGCCCGTTACCCGCCCGGCCCGCGGGCTTTGGAGGCCATGAAAAAATTACGGGCGGGTACCAAGTCTAAATAAACGGGTTCGGGCAGACGGGCATGCAAATGAAATTTTATTTAAAAATTGCTAGACATTCGTTCATTCATTCACTAAATCTCGGGCGGGTATGGGCGGGTTTGAAAAAATTCCGGGCGGGCCTGAAGTATGGTAAAAAATTACTGGCCGGGTACGAGCGGGAAGTAATAAAAAAATACGGACACGGGCCGGTCCGGGCCAAAAAAAATCGGCCCGTGCAGGGCTCTATTTGGAACCCTAAATAAATTTAGTTTAGCAAAGTGGCAGCTAAACTTATATTGGAGAATACCTTTGGAAAATCGAAAAAAATAAAATTAATCATGACCCTAAAAAAATTTATTTATAAAAATATGAAAAGGTTTCAAAAAACCAAGTTTTCAAAAGTTTTGTGGGGTAATCTGTAACTTGATGGAGAATGAATAAACCCGCAAATGAAAACAATCTTTCAACTGGGGCAGAAGAACAAAGATTTAGTCGTTGAGAGCTGGTTGAAAGAAGAAAGCAAAAAAGTTTTTTAACGAAGAGTGAAAATTTGGCGGATTGATTGACTTCTCGTTACTGGTTTTTACTAAGATTCGGAGCAGAGAACCCACACGACGATTACATACAGTAATATTAAATAAATTAAAACGATTTCAGCTCCCTTTACAAGACTTTTTACACTGCGGCAAATTAAAAAAAAAGTATTTGGTATCTCGAATTTCAGATACCAATTACTAAAAAAATGTAACGAAATACAAGATAGCAATTACTTTGCCTATGCTGTAACGAGTTACAAGATACCAATTAATATTGTATTTGGTATCTTGTATTTCAAATACATGTAACTGATTAACGCCCATCCCTGAAAAAAACCATAAATATTTCCAAATGATAGAAATTATGAATTTTAAATATTTGAAAATTTGAAGATAAAAAAATTATATAATTTTTTTTATGACATTAAAGTTACACCTTTCTGGTGAACATCTGATAAACATCAAAAGATTTAGTGATATTTTAGTGAATATATAATGATGATTAAAAATATTTGAAGGTAAAAGAAAAAAAAAAAAAAAAAAAAAAAAAGTAAAATAAAGGGTACGAATCCGGAAAGGAGAAAGAGAGAAGTTGAATTGAGAATGGCTGGCTGGCGACATCGACGCCGAGGGCCAACAAGTGGTTATTTGTGTGTCCGCAGGCCGAGTCGAGGCAACGGACCCACCGGACTCACGCAACACCGGCCCCGACAGGTTTCGATTCTTTTTTTTTCTTCTTCATCTTGACATGCTAGGGTCCTCAGCAATCTCCCCTGCAAGGTCATCCCTGACTGAAAACATTGCAATCCTGCAACCAGCTTCATCTTTCTCTTTCTCTCTCTCTCGCCCGCTCTTGGGTATGAGTCAGAGTTGCTGTTGTTTGGGTTGCTGCTGTTTTGAAAATCAAATGCATCGTTGAATTTCTTTACAAAACAAGGTGTACAGGAACAAAATATTTTTATAAAAAGAGATTCTTTCAAGCTATTTTGTGTGAAATATTCACAGAGCTCGCATCTGGCGAATGGATACCTCGAGTTTTCTTCTGTCAGTTTTTCTATAGTTAGATTTGCAAGTGTCTTACTCCTCTCCGGATTCTATAATTCAAAGTTTCCGCCCCAATTCAATGGGATAAAACAAAAAAGTAGTACATAATCCAAGTTTCTATTTAAATGGGTTATTTCTTGCCCAAAGGATGGCACATGAAATGATAGATGACAGATTTTATTTTTTTGTTCGAATATCGTAGAATGTTTATTTTTATTTTTTATTTTTATTCCTATCGTTTAGATTTATCATCTTCTTTTTGGTTAGTGAGATCAAAATCACAATAGTTCCCTTTAATATAGACAAACTTAAAAATCTGGTGTGACTGGCGCACAGCACACAACTTTCTCTTACCCTTCGGTAAGAGAAAGTTGTGCACCGTGCTGGTCACACCAGATTTTTTGTGTCGAGATATATTTAGTTTCCGATAGCACCTTAGTTTCAAACTTGCATTTTAAATGTTGACTGCTTGAAATAAACTATGGTTATTTTTCAAAATTTTAATCTCATATTAGGACATTTTATACACAATATAGAATCGTAAATAAATACAAAATTTCATAAGAATTGGAAAAAAAAATTTTAAATGCGTAAAAAGTTCCAAAGGGGACCCCCTTTTGAATCGAAATTAACATACAAATCCCTATAGGAGATTAGGGTAAGAGAAAGTAAAAACGAAAATCTTTATTGGAAATTTTATCTGCTTGTTGCACACAGAAAATTTCCACTAAAAAATTTTCATATTTGTTTTTAACACATGAAGTAATTAAACGTCTTTAATACTGTCAATTAGGCTGGTCGCACACCAATTGAGCAAAAACGCTCAATGACAAAACATTTTTGACGAATCTTGCCTAAAACTGTTTTTTCTATGCTTTTATATGGGTCATCGCACACCGATTAGGCAAAACAAGATTCGACATCATTGAACAAAATGTTTTGTCATTGAGCGTTTTTGCTCAATGGCCGAACATTTTGTCTAAAACCAACGCACACTGATTAGGCAAAAATGCTGAATGGCAAAACATTTTGCCTAATCGGTGTGCGTTGACATTGAGCAAAACATTTTGCTCTTAGGTTTTGTCACAGAGTGTTCCTCAATTGTTGTGCGTTCAGCCTTACTGTACTTAAAGTAATACAAATTAGCGAAATGGCTATAAGATTCAAGGAATTAAAAAAAAAATTATACGGTCCTATATCGAGATTCAAATAAATAGCGTAATCCAGAAATCAATTTCATTTGACGAACATTTGAAGAGAAGTTCAATCTGGGTCAAAAAGCATACAAATGAATTAAATTTTTTATTTATCCTGATGTAATTTCCTACTTTGATTTGATATAAACCAAAGTGATTTACATATCCTAGGTAATAAATAAATTCTAATCATCAATTAGAACGGATATGAGCCCCCTTTCAAGTAATTATTTAAAAGCAGGATTCTAAAATATATATTTGACGGCAGTAAGCCTAATTAACAAAAAATATTCAAATATAAGGATGCATTCATTTGCTCACAGCTCGTTCATAGATAATTTTAATGCTGTTTACACCTAAATACTGAATTAATACGTGCATATTTTTACTGACGCTCGAGTAAATAATGTTTTAAACATTATGCTTTAAAATGCTTTTTAAAAACACAACCTCTCTTAATTCAATTATCTAAGAGAAGAGTCAAGTATTTGGGTTTGGGCAGATATCCTATTAACGTAGCTCAATTAAGGTTAATCGAAAACAATATTAGAAAAGAAGAAAATTTATTAAATTGTCAGAGTCAATTAAAATTAACAAAGCTGAGAGAGAATTAATCGCCTTAAAGAAAAGAAAGAAAAAAACATTTATAAAATCATCATAAAAAATAAATAAATAAATAAAAAAAAGGCTTTCTTTGCATTTTTTAGACAAAGCCTAATTTAGATATCTTTAGAATAAGCATACTAAATGACTTTTGAAAGGTTTTCAAAAAAAAAAAAATCAGTATACAATGAAAGGTTCCTCTCTATTGTCCGTATTTAGGAAATGATGGATTCATTATGCACAATTGTGATTGTATGTTGTGTGCATCAGTATTTTGCATTTGCATTATCAATTGTACTATCCAATTGGAGAAACTTCCTAAATTGGAAAAAAAAAAAAAAAAATAGATAAAAACCAACAACAAAACCAACAACAAAAAAAAAGGGCCAGGATTTTAATGCCTATTAATTTATAAACATCCTGAAGCAGTTTTAAATAAAAAAAAAAAAAAACTAATGAAAGAATCTTAAAATCTTGGGTGCTGACAAAAGGATTTCAAATAATTTATTTTTGAAATAAAAAATAATAAATATTATTATTACATGGTATTGGGGGTGTGAAAATAAAAAAATAAGTATAAGTAGTTAAAATAAAAAGATAAATATTTGAATTGACTATAAACCATCATTTCCGGGTTATAAAATTGGTGATAAATTTTGAGGATAGCACACATGAGGGTGGGGCAATCGGGGCTGTGACCTCAGGAGGCGGTTCTTTGAAGGGGACAGGTGTTTGAAAAGGGGTGGCTCTCTAAATATAGGAACAAAACAATCCGGCTTAGATCTCAGCGGGGCGGATTATGATCTAGTGATGAAGATAAAAATGAAACCTTAGTTAGAAGAAATTTTCCTTTAAGAAAAAATAATCACAACAAGGTAGAGGAAGAAAAAAAAGTTTTACCTGAAAGGATTTTCGTTCTTTATGTTATGTGTTCCTGTGTCCAGTGAATGATTTTTTTATGCAAACACTAAATTCCTCAGGGAATAAATAAACCAGCATAACTTTAAAATGAGGATTGCGAAAAGATTCATAATTGCTTAATTTTTACTTTCTCTTACCTATTTATGTTTATATAGAGAAAGTAGTCAAAAATTCCATGTCGAGATTTTGATGGATATACACTTTTTGAAGTCCCCTGAATCTAAAAAGTGGTTTTCGCGACATGGTCTGTCTGTCTGTGTTCATTTTAAAGCATGAGGGAATTGAGCTACGAGGTTGAAATTTTAAATTTAAGTTAGACACACTCCTGGAGCGTGTAAATAAGCTTTTAAACAAAATCGGTCAAAAAGTGCTAGTACTTTACTGATGTACTTTTTCAGTTTTTTTTAGATTTTCTTAAAATTCGATCTATCAATTTTTAAAATTCAGAAATCAATTATTTTTTAGATGCTCTTTCAAATGTATATTCTCATTTTGCTCTGAAAATTGTCTGAAGCACACTTTAATCTTGTAATTCATAGGAAAGATAGGAGAAATGGTTGCCATGGTAACAAGATATAAATATTTTCCCATATTTACATCTTGAATTCTAATATATTGGCAGAAGCTAAATATATCTCGACACAAAAAATCTGGTGTGACAGCACGGTGCACAACTTTCTCTTACCGAAGGGTAAGAGAAAGTTGTGTGCTGTGCAACCAGTCACACCAGATTTTTTTATTGCTGATAAGAGAAGTGGCTGTTTAACGATATATTTTTTTTATTTATTTTCAATTGAATGGTAGTCAATACAATATTTCAATCTCAAGCACAAAAATCTAACGATGTTCTACGAGTCAGAGCCTTATTAAAAGTTTATTTGCAAGCAAAAATATGAATCTTGAGAGTCAAATAAATATTCGAATCTCTTATTTATCTGTAGATATCTTCCTGAAGGCGGTATGAATTCAACTTTTTGGTTTCCTTTGTATATAATCTGCCATGAAAAAGTATGTCCCTTTTTCAGTTCTCTCAAAAATAATTCATACTAAAAAACCCCCCCCAAATGCTGCATTTATATGGAATATTTTGTTGGAAGATTTTTTAACACTCGAATAAAAGCCTTTTTCAAAAAAAAAAAAAGGCTTCAAAACCTCAATTGTCCTTATATGCATTTTTAATTATGATTATTTATGTGAAAATTTGAGATGACAAAGAATTTTTCATTCTTCAAAGAGGATCACACAAATAAAATATGAGATCCAGTCTTTGCACCTCATATTTTCTGGCAATTTAAAATTTATATTTCGTCTTTTAATAGTTTTTTTTTTTTTTTTTTTTTTTTAAATAAACAATCTCAGTAGATTAGTGTTTTGTAAATTGATATACGCTCCATCCATATATTAGTATGTATAGTTGTTTTCTTCATCATTATAATAATTGTTTAATTATTCATCATAACTTATGAATTATTAATTCTGAGAATAGGCTTACATACAAATAAATATATTGAAGGTAATGTATAACGATTTGCAAAACATCTGTAATGTACCTAGAATGGTGTTATGTCGCTATAACTGAAATATTTACCAGAGAACAATATAAACTTCCTCTTCCTATATTTTGCTACCCCCTTTTATTCTAAATTTCTTTCATATGTAAATAATATTTAGGTATTTCTTTATATTAAACAAAATTTCTGAATTTATGGTCAATTCACAATCATACTTTGAGCAAACTCACTGAATATTTTCTGTTTTATATATTTTTGATATCTTGATGATAATTCCGCAAAGCAAATGGATCATTAGGTTATCATCTGCCCTTTACGTTATCGGGATTCTCCACCCTTCCATGTCTCTCTCTCTCTCTCTCTCTCTCTCTTTGCCCTCAGTAGCAAAAGGGCTTTAATGCAGCTGCTGACTCCATCAGGCCCATAAACCGAAACCTTTTCCCCTGTATAGCGCCCACTCGCTATTTTGTTATCTCGCTTCAAGCGATATTTGCCCATCATCCATCCATCTACCGGTTTTTTTTTATTTATTCGTTTACTCGAAAATAAACAACCTATGCTCTCACACTATAAATTTACTCAACTTAAAGTAAATTGAAAATTTTTATTAGCCTATACTAAAAAATTAGTAGTGGCGGTAGAAAAATGAATGAACCTAAAAAATATTAATTTTCGACTTCACTAGTAAAAGAAACAATCTAATTAAAAAGTATATTTAAAAATCTGGTGTGACCTTCAGTAATCAAAAGTTGTGTTCTGCGCCTGTCACACCAGATTTTTTTTGTATCGAGATATATTTATAGTTTCCGCCGATGTATTAGAATTGAACATTAAAATTTATAAACATGAGAAAATATTTATATTTTGTTACCATGGCAACCATTTCTTCTATCTCCGCTATGAAGTACAAGATGAAAGTGTGCTTCAAACAATTTTCAGGGAAAAATGAGAATATATATTTTTAAGAGAATCTAAAAAATAATTGATTTTTGAATTTTAATCAAAATCGTTGACATGAATCCAATACTTTCTCTCTCTATATATTAACATAACATATATAGAGGTAAGATAAAGTAAAAATTAATAACTGATAAAAGGATATCTACAAAAATGAAAATTTTAAAAGAGGAAATTAAAATAAAAAAAAATATATGAAATCTTTTATTCCACGAAATGGAATATAAAATAATTTAGTTACATTTATTCAGGTAAAATTATTTAAAATAATCAGCAGATTCAAATAAATAAAAAATATATATTAAATATTTAAAAAGTTGAAAATCCCATCAAAATAAAAAAGTACTATATTGCGAGTTAAAACCCCCACCCATGTAATTTCTAAATGTTTGTTTTTATAAAATATGGAGATTTTCTAGAATCCATTAAATTTTTTTTTAAACAATCACATGTGTAAACTCATGAGTGGGCTTTACCTTTGAAATCACAGTACTTATCCAATTTGGCTTCATTTATAAACTAGTCAGTGTTAATATATTTTATTTTTTTTTTTAATTCAAAGAAACATCGGTTAATTATTTTTTTTTGGATTATAATATTAATTAACTACAAAAAAAAAGAATACACGCACGTATCATGAAGATAAAATGCTTACCGTGTTATTCCAAGCACGATGTTTTGATTAGACACTGAGAGAATATAACACACAGGCACTTTTGTATAAGATTAGATTAAAAGTTAGGATCACAGAATAAGGCACGCACAAAGGGATAAAAAGCAAAGCAGAGAGAGAGAGAGAGACACAAGTGAGACACGCACATACACGACTAATGATAGAAGTTCGCCTGTCAGTGGACAGAATGCAACTGAATGAGGCTGTCGCCGGCGAGGAGCGCCGGCCGCCGTGCACGCGGCGGCGTTGCCACGCTGCCGCCGCCTTCATATCCCCACTACTAACGTGTCGTCACCGTCACCGATGACGTCACGCCCCTCAAGAGTGCATTCCTCGTTTTTATTTTATTTTTTTTTTTCAATGATCCAGACGAAAAGGTATTTATAGTATAGTTAAGGCCATATGTTTGGTTTTTGGTCTTTCTCTCATCTTAGCTCTTAAGAAATTTCTTTCATACCTTTTCATCTCATTCTTCTCAAAGGAGATTTTAAAATTTTTTTTACTACAAACCGGAAGTATTACGTCTGAAAAAAACGTAATGATGATGACGAATGTCATTTTATCAGTCTTTTTGAACAACAGGCAAAAAATATTAATGCTTTTTGTGTTATTATTTTTTCTATTTATTAAAAGGTAAATTAAAACTATATAAACACAAGGTGATATAATTCTATATATTATTTATAGAAACATTGTGTTTCATATTTTAATAATGCTTCAATAAAGGTTACAATTTAATGATTTATTGCTCGCTGATGTAGCGGGCTAGGGGTGTCAGCTTCTACAAAGATCACTGTTCAAACCCTGGGCGGCATTTTTTCATTAAATAAAAATATTTATATAAACAAATCCTCAAGCAGGTACTGGATTGGAATATAGGATCTCACCACAATAGCCCCCAGGCAACTCTACGAGGAGAGGGAGTTGCTGTGACATCCCGTCCTGTGGAAGGGACGTAAAGAAGGTTCCACTCTCAGAGATGCATTCTTCGAAAGGGTAGGCTAAACGCCAGTGCTGAGGGAGTCCCTCCTCAAACTAGGACATCCTCCTCCCTAGTATAGAAGAGGTTGGATAAAAGGAACCAGAAATAACGATTAGTTCACTAGCTAGAAACCAAGGAGGGAGGAGGAGTTAGAGAGTAGGAAATAACGTAACTTCACGGGATGCCAGTAAATGGCTACGGCCAGAGACCGGCTGGATTTGATGTGTGTGTCTTCGTGTACAAAAGCACCTCGGGCAGAACGAGGATCCTGATAGGAATTTCAAATAATAATAACTTTGGGGTATATATATAGTCAGAAAAGTAATAGAAGTAAATTAATTTAAATAATGAGAAAGAAATTCTCAATTTAGAGTTTATTGAGGATAATGAAGTTTTAATGAGAAGATTTAATTATTTTAGAAATAAAAATAATTAAAAAATTAACGATATTAAACATAACTCCGCTAATCTAAAAAAAACTCTTATTAAAAGATATATAGAAATATTATATAATAATGAAAAAAAAAAATACCTGAGTTGAAACAAGAAAATATTATATTATTATTAAAGATAAGAGGGAGACATTAACGAAGGCTTTAATTTCATTTATGCTTAAAATAGATAAACTGAAAAGTTAATTTTATTTCTAATAATTACTCCATGGTTCTAATTATCAAAGTAATCAAAATTTAATATTTCATAGGAGGAGTGAAATGATGACCTTTTTTTTTTAATTTTTGCAGATGAATTCCCAATTATCTCAAAAAATACATGGAAATGACATCTGGCAGTTGTATTTTTCGAACTTAAAACTTGTTAATTGGAATATGAAAGGTAATTTTATATGAGCAAAAAATTTGATAGTCCAAATAAATTGGAAATTTGTATATTTAGTTGAACTGAGAACTAGTCTTATTCATGGATTAGCTTAGAGAAGGACCACTTATTACGGAGACGAACCTTGACCCACGACCCCTTTACCTTTTCACCTGCTTGGCATGGCTTAACAATATTATAAAGTTTGGCATTTTTTTACTTTCTCTTACCCATATATGTTAATAATATATAGAGAGAAAGTATTGGATTCATGTCAAAAATTCGATGTCGAGATTTTGATGGATATACAAGTTTCTTGAATCCAAAAAAGTGGTTTTCGCGACATGGTCTGTCTGTGTGTGTGTCTGTCTGTCTGAATATATCTCAAGAATGAACAAAGCTAGGAGGTTAAAATTTTATATTTAAGTTAGGCACCCCCCTGAGAGTAGACTCGAAGCTTTTGAACAAAATCGGCTATCTTCTAAAAGTACTTTACTGATGTTCTTTTTCAGTATTTTCGATTTTCTCAACTTCGCTCCAACGATTTTGATAATCAAAAATTAATTATTTTTATAAATGCTCCTTAAAATGTATATTCTTATTTTGCCCTCAAAATTGTTTGAAGCACACTTTTTATTCTTGTACTTCATAGGAAAGATAGGAGAAATGTTAAAAAAATATAAATATTTTCCCATGTTTATAAAGGTACTAGATCTTGAATTCTAATATGTTGGCGGAAACTAAATATATCTCGACACAAAAATCTGGTGTGACAAGCACAGACCAAAAGTAAGAAAGTTGTGTGCTGTGCG
>JAKCPI010011197.1:0-10600 GCA_023213315.1 Euborellia annulipes | reverse complement strand
TTCGAGAGTATGCCAATGCATTGAGTTGTAATGTAGAGTTGTCAATTCTTGGGTATTAATATTGACAACTCTACATTTGGCATTTGAGTGCATACGTGCGAAAAATGGACTGAGTATGGCGATATTTAATTGTAACCGAAACTGTCACCACTACTATTGAGTTCCAAATCCTAGAGGCTTACTTCCTGGCTGCCCGCTCCCTATTGTTGAAATACAATAGCGACTTCACAGTCATCAACAAATTTTTGTGACAAATACCTGAGGAGAAGATAGCAGAAAAGGGTATATTTCAACTTATAAACTCTAATTTACCTCTTCCGAAAAAGATTATAATTTAATAATATAGGAAAAAAATACTTCTTAGGATCAATAATCAATAATGGATTTTTAATCATGAACCATGTTTTGTCTAAATAAATATAGTCTAAATATAATTACTCGCTATTTAATCTGTTGTTTATTAGCTTTTGTTTCGATTTTCCAATTTATATCAACAACAAAATATATGAAATCTCATTAAATCCGATGTCAAAAAGTAGAAATAATAAACAGAAGTGTAAACAAGGATGATTATTTATGGTTCTCAAGAGAACTAATTTTAATTATAAAAAATATGTTAACTTTTGACCATTAAAAAAAGGCATCTAATTTCAAAAATAAATTAGCTTTAATGAATGTTTCTATATCTATAAAATAGAAAATATATACAATAATTCAATATTTTTAAGGCTTTATATTGAATACAGCGGATGTGTCATCTCACTTTTGTGCCAGCCAAATTTATTACATAATGAACAAAGCTCGTTGAAAAAACTTTTTTCATAATTACCATAATTTCCATTATACATCACTTTATAGGAAAGTATTCTTCTCTCCATTAAGTTGGTTTATTTAAGCTACTCTTAACGAACCGTCGTTAGAAGTGATGTTAGACATCGGGTGCATAAATATCCGATTAAACAGCCCCTTGGCCCACATTTCCCTTTTACCTCCACCCACTCGGGCTTCGTTGGCACGTGACCCGTGCAATTAAACGGACCGCAGAGAGATTAATTGAAAACCTTATGAGGCAACTCGGCTGAGTCGAAACTCCGTCCCTGGAAATCTATGGGTCTTGTTCTCAAATACAAGCTTTACGAAACTTGCTACTATTCGAATTAAACACACTATCCTGACGGAGTCTTTTCGACTTTATTGTGTTGGTAAGGCCCTTGTGGCTTCCCAACTATGTGTGCATCACCCATCCTCAATTCGGAAAAACAGTCGCCGACAAGGTTAATAAATAGTTTTAGAGAGAGAAAGAAAATAAGAAAACAACGGATCATTCTTGGAGATAAATCTTTCGATTAATTAATTAATTCATTTCTTAGTTATAAAAGATATCATTTGAGGCGTGCAAGAACTCCTCATATTTATTATTTGTAATATCCAATGCCTAATACTATAATTATTTTATAACAATCTTTGGTCCTGGGGAGCGACTTGTACCCGAAATCGACCGCTGGTCATCTTCAGTACAAAAATATGAATTTTTATACATTTCCATCAAATCATATTTTTCTACCAAAGGTGATCAGCAGTCGAAATATTTACAAAATAAAATTATCTGCTCATCAGATAAATATATTTGAAAAACATATAACCGAATATTTTTTAATTCAAATAAGAGAAAAAGATCTGACATGCATGCATGCCCTAGTACTGGAGCACAGTACCGCACTCACCTATTTGAATTGATAGATGGCTAATTTCTTTATTTATTAAATATATTTGGTTTGCATCTTTCTTTGGTAATAGACAAAAATTTTGAAGAAAAACGGTACAGGCCGCCACCCCTAGAGAATAGAGCCCTGAAGTTAGACAACCAGAGCCCTTAAATGACGTAATTGTTGTCTCAAAAAACAGTATTTCCACTGCAATATTAAAAAAGGTTTATTTATTTTCTAAGCACTCTGGTTGTCTAATTTCACGGCTCTATTCTCTAGGGTGGCGGTTAATATTGAAACTTACTGAACATGTATAATAATCCCGTTGCCATTTTCCTTATTTATTTCAAAAATATATTGATATAATAATAAGTTATTCATAGGAAAACCTTTCTGAATACTACTGGAATATAAAATGAGTATAAATCTGCTTGTGAGTGATTTCTAGAAGCTAGGCAACCCAAACGGCCAATTCGCCATGTGTTGCGGTTTGCCTACCTCATTTTGTAACATTTTTCAAGATCATAATCCCCTCAGTGATGCACATTCAAAGACATCTAAACGCTAAATTTGCACTTTTCTGAATCTTTGCATGTGTTTTTTGAACCAGATATTAAATTTTTGATTTTCAAATCTTATTTTAAATTATAATTTTGATTTTCGAATTTCTCTCTCTTTCTCTTTATGGCTTCACAACAAAGGAACTTTGAAATTAATTCTCATAACTCTACTAAAACGAACCATGCACAGGATCTTATTTATAAGAATTTTTAACAACAGCGGAAAAGTTGCCTGTACCATAGTAATAAATAAATTTTAAGTCTTAGATATTGTTCTTAATACTCATTAAAAAATGAGCTTGTAGCCTAATAGAAAAAAGATATTAAAAAAAATAATAATAATATCAAGTCGAAGCCTTTTGTAAAAAAAAAGTGAAAATTAATGAAAAAAAAAAAAAAAAAATGAGAGGCTTATTTTAATGAAAAGTGAAACAAAGGAGGGATTTATTTTTTATCTTTAATGGAATTTCACGATCAATATGAAAAAAAAATATACAAATTTAATAAATAAAAAAATATGTCAGAGTCAACTCTGAGATTGAAGAATTTCTTTGCCAATTTTGTATGCTTATCAAAAAAACCTACTCTTTTAATTTGAAGAGGACGGGAGCCTTTCCGGGACACAGCAGCCAGGTGAAATAAAAAATTTGATATTCTGTCGCCAACGTTTCGAGAGCTAGTCGCAATAATAATAATAATAATAATAATAATAATACCACACCATCTGTACTTATTTTTGACAATTCTGCGTTATTATCATGTATAAACATGTTTGTATTATTTTATTTTTTATGGCGATGAAAAATAATACAAACATCTTTATACATCATAATAATATGAAATACCACACCATCTGTACTTATTTTTGACAATTCTGCGTGCCCTGAAGATGAGTGCGATTAGCTTTCGAAACGTCGGAGACAGAATATAAAGTTTTTAATTTCACCTGGCTGCTGTGTCTCAGGAAGACTCCCGCCCTCTTCTAAATAAATATCTTTCATATTATTTATATAACACATCATCACAATAATTAATTAATGTCAGAAATAGCTTCACTTCCTGGTTTTGTTGTTTGTAAATGATTTATAATTAATATCAGTATTGCCTTCAATGCCGAATTAATGAACTTTTATCAGAAGTTGGTGATTTATAGCCTCATTATAATATTCATTGACATCGACGACGAGACTCAAAAGGATGAGAGAATAATGTTTGTTTATTCATACGGGTATTCCCTAAAAGAGAGGGTGGATGTATATAAATAAACAAAGCCTACAATAATAACAGAAAGTGTTTCTTGTAGCCGGTGAATAATAATTATTCATTTAAAAAATATTAACCTCATCCTTCGAGAGAGGGATTCATTTGTTTTTGATTTATGTCGCTCAGCATACTAAAGTTGGTAGCATTACAATATTCAAATGTTAATCAACCCCCTTTGAACACGAACGCATTTGTCATGCATTGATAATGCAGAGGCTGCTGCTCACTACGTGACTTCCCTTTTTACTTTTTATACATATATTTTTTTTTTTAATCGACGTTTGATAAGGAAAAAAAGATTATGTAGTACGTATTTTTCGATAGACTATATTTTTAAATATTAATTATTTGCAAATTTTATTCTAAAAGTTGTTTTTGACTTGGACACATTTTCAAAAAGAATTGTACAGTGAGGGACAATATTATGTCCCACCCAGAGGTCTACCTGGCTTTAGAGCCCTGAGCGTAGGCAACCATTTACGGAGATCAGTCTATTGAGTTGCCTTAAAATGGACATTCCTCTGCAATTCTATAAACTCTATTAAAATTTAATTTGGGAAGCAGTGAATTGATCTGATTTTAAAAATTTACCTTCTTTGAGCTATAAAAACATAAAAAATAACAAAATATTTCAGATATCGGTTGAGTTTAAAATTAAATATCTGGCTAAAGTATAGAGGAGAATAGAAAAGGTTAGATTAAGAAACAAGTTCGTAGTTTCTAAAGGAATAGAGATTTAATGACCCTCTACAAAGGCGGAAACAAAAATTGGCTGAACGCTTTGGAAACAAAGAATTGGTTTGTCAAATAATATAAATATAATTTTTTATTTAACAAGAGTGTGAGTCTTTTTTGTTGGCGGGGCCACAAGCCCCATGGCCCCCGGGAATCGAACCCAGGATCTCTAGCCATCGGTGTGCTGACCATACCAATACTCCTCTTGTTAAATATATCTATGACTTAGTTAAAGTCCGAATCGAGGTATTTTGAAAACTAATATCTTATTCAAATATATAGATCTCGAAAAATATTTAACTATATTTTTTTAATTAATAAAATCTCTATATATATAAAGAGAGAACTCACTGACTGACTGGCTGATTGGCTGATTGGCTGACTTACAATCATCGCACAGCCTAAACTGTAAGGCCTAGAAAGTTGAAATTTGGCATGTAGATTACATTTGGGCCCTAGGCGTCATTTAAGAAGCCATTTTTCAAAATTCCAATTTTAAGGGCCCCAAATGGTCATTTATGTGTGAAATTTTGACTTTTTTTATTAATTTCTAAACCAGACAAAACACAATCATCGCACAGCCTAAACTGTATGGCCTAGAAAGCTGTAATTTGGCATGTAGATTACATTTGGGCCCTAGGCGTGATTTAAGAAGCCATTTTTCGAAATTCCCATTTTAAGGGCCCCAAATGGTCATTTATGGGTAAAATTTTGACTTTACAATAATTTCTAAACCAAAAAAGATATCGATTTGGTTTCTTCGCTAAAACCTTCTTTAGATAAAAATCTAAATTGGGTGTTTCAGGGTTTTTTAAATTCGGCCCCTAAGTACCCCAAATCGCCAATTTAGGGAAAAACAATATATTTAAGGTTAAAATTTTGATCTACATTAATTTCTAAACCAGAAGAGATATCGATTTGGTTTTTTCACTAAAACCTTCCTTAGATAAAAATCTAAATTCGTTGTTTCAGGGTTTTTTGAAATTCGGCCCCTAAGTACCCCAAATCGCCAATTTAGGGAAAAAATTTTGACTTTACAATAATTTCTAAACCAAAAAAGATATCAATTTGGTTTCTTCGCTAAAACCTTCTTTAGATAAAAATCTAAATTGGGTGTTTCAGGGTTTTTTGAAATTCGGCCCCTAAGTACCCCAAATCGCCAATTTAGGGAAAAAATTTTGACTTTACAATAATTTCTAAACCAAAAAAGATATCAATTTGGTTTCTTCGCTAAAACCTTCTTTAGATAAAAATCTAAATTGGGTGTTTCAGGGTTTTTTGAAATTCGGCCCCTAAGTACCCCAAATCGCCAATTTAGGGAAAAAATTTTGACTTTACAATAATTTCTAAACCAAAAAAGATATCAATTTGGTTTCTTCGCTAAAACCTTCCTTAGATAAAAATCTAAATTCGTTGTTTCAGGGTTTTTTGAAATTCGGCCCCTAAGTACCCCAAATCGCCAATTTAGGGAAAAAATTTTGACTTTACAATAATTTCTAAACCAAAAAAGATATCAATTTGGTTTCTTCGCTAAAACCTTCTTTAGATAAAAATCTAAATTGGGTGTTTCAGGGTTTTTTGAAATTCGGCCCCTAAGTACCCCAAATCGCCAGTTTAGGGAAAAAATTTTGACTTTACAATAATTTCTAAACCAAAAAAGATATCAATTTGGTTTCTTCGCTAAATCCTTCCTTAGATAAAAATCTAAATTGGGTGTTTCAGAGTTTTTTGAAAATCGGCAGCCCCCCCCCCCCCGAAATTTTTAATTCTTCTATTTCTTTAAATATTAACATGCTTTTTTTGGATTTAAAATTCTTGAGTAAATATCTTTCAAGTGGTTTTTTTTTAGCCCGCCCCCCCCCCGAATTTTAAATTCTTCTATCTCTTCTAATAATAATAATATTATATTATTATAATAATAATAATAATACTTGTGTTTTTCATTTTGGCTGCCTGCATTTTCCATATCCTATTCACATATATTTCCAGCCATTAAATATTATTAATAATGTCTATTATTCATTTGTATTTTCTTGGTAACCCGGAAGCCAAAAATTTGGACCAATTCCATTTTCTTTCTCTTCGCTATACACTCTTATGTAGTTAATAGGCGGGGAACTTTTGACAACCCATGTGCCCGGTGCACATAGGGGTATTTGACGTAAAAACCCGATCAAAATAGAAAAACTCAAAGTTTACCTAATGCTACCCAAAATGGATGTTTCTTCATCTACTATAACCGGCTTATTGGAATCCAGCCCCTCCGACCCTTCTGGTTCGGCTATCTGGTCACAATGTCAGTCGGAAGTCAGTCATTGTTTTAACTGCTTGCCTTGGTTTTAGGCGCTCTCATTTTCGTTACTCAGTTTTTTGTGCAAAATGTCTTCATGCGGCGGTCAACAGAAAAAAAACGACTTGAATGTGGAAATTGAAGGTAAGCTCTCTATATTACAGTATATTTGATTAAGTTTGAACGTAATTATCACTGTTTTTTATAAATATCAAAAGTCGCTTTTTTTGAACATTTTTTTAAAGAAAATTTCAGACAAATTAGTGTTTTTGTTTATGTGTCGCGGCTTGTCGCCTCAAACTTTATATGGGCATAAAGTTTAGTCTTTTAGGATGTAGAAACAAGAAAAACATTTCACCCCGACTCACCCCATATTTTTTTATTAGACTTTAAAGTGAACGAGGGAACAGAAATTCATTAAATCGATTTAGTATAATTTTAGTTTTCTTTTGTTATAGATCCTTTGGGAAGAGTTAAAAAATTACCAGAATGGAGTTCTATGATATTTTGAAAGAGTTCAAAGGAAAAAAAAATAGAAGAAAAAATGAATTTGATGGAAGAAAGACTCATTCAACTAACTTCATGTCCTCCCGAAGAACGGAGTCCCTCGTTCACGTAAAAATACTATAAGAAAATATAGGGTGAGATGGGGGGATATATTTTTCTTGTTTCTACATCCTAAAGGACTAAACTTTATGCCCAGATAAAAAGTTTGAGGCGACAAGCCGCGACACATAAACAAAAACACTAATTTGTCTTATATTTTCTTAAAAAAAACGTACAAAAAAGCGGTTTTTGATATTTATAAAAAACAGTGATAATTACGTTTAAACTGAATCAAATATACTGTAATATAGAGAGCATACCTTCAATTTCCACATTCAAGTCGTTTTTTTTCTGTTGACCACCACATGAAGACATTTTGCACAAAAAACTGACTAACGAAAATGAGAGCGCCTAGAACCAAGACAAGCAGTTGAAACAATGACTGGGTTCCGAGTGATGTTATGACCAGGTAGCCGAACCGGAAGGGTTGGGGGGGGGGGGTGTAAAGTGGGTAATAACCCCCCTCCACGAGATTTGAAAAAAAATACTTTTTTTCGAAAAAAATTTTATTTTTAATGTAAAATTTTATTTGTACGCGTATTTATATTCTTATATAAGGAAAATAATAAATAATTGGCCAGAATGCGCCTTTAAATTTTCCGAAATTAAGAAAAAATTGTGTTGTGCGACCAGTCACACCAGGTTACCCCCCCCCTCCCGAGAAACACCTCTGGATCCGTCCTTGATTCCAATAAACCGATTATAGTATATAAAGAAGCATCCATTTTGAGTTTTTCTATTTTGATCGGGTTTTTACTTCAAATACTCCTATGTGCGGTGGTGCGTTTTCGCACCATGCCCTAATTCATCCTAAAAAAGGAATTGAGAAAAAAAAAAATTATTTTCATGTTCTAGGACCCAATCGTGACCACATATCAAAAAATAAAAAAAATCCGTGACCAAAAAAGTTTTGGGCTTATATGGGTTAAAATTCTTGAGGAAATATCTTTCAAGTGGTTTAAAGTTTTTTTTTTTTTAGCCCCTCCCCACCTGAATTTTAAATTCTTCTATTTCTTCAAATATGAACATGCTTTTTGGATTTAAAATTCTTGAATAAATATCTTTCAAGTGGTTTAAAGTTTTTTTTTTAGCCCGCCCCCCCCCCCCGAATTTAAAATTCTTCTATTTCTTCAAATATGAATATGCTTTTTTGGATTTAAAATTCTTGAATAAATATCTTTCAAGTGGTTTAAAGTTTTTTTTTTAGCCCGCCCCCCCACCCCCCGAATTTTAAATTCTTCTATTTCTTCAAATATGAATATGGTTTTTTGGATTTAAAATTCTTGAATAAATATCTTTCAAGTGGTTTAAAGTTTTTTTTTTAGCCCGCCCCCCACCCCCCGAATTTTAAATTCTTCTATTTCTTCAAATATGAACATGCTTTTTGGATTTAAAATTCTTGAATAAATATCTTTCAAGTGGTTTAAAGTTTTTTTTTTTAGCCCCCCCCCCCGAATTTTAAATTCTTCTATTTCTTCAAATATGAACATGCTTTTTTGGATTTAAAATTCTTGAGGAAATATCTTTCATGTGGTTTAAAGTTTTTTTTTAGCCCGCCCCCCCCCGAATTTAAAATTCTTCTATTTCTTCAAATATGAATATGCTTTTTTGGATTTAAAATTCTTGAGTAAATATCTTTCAAGTGGTTTAAAGTTTTTTTTTTTTTAGCCCCCCCCCCCCCGAATTTTAAATTCTTCTATTTCTTCAAATATGAATATGCTTTTTTGGATTTAAAATTCTTGAATAAATATCTTTCAAGTGGTTTAAAGTTTTTTTTTTAGCCCGCCCCCCACCCCCCGAATTTTAAATTCTTCTATTTCTTCAAATATGAATATGCTTTTTTGGATTTAAAATTCTTGAGGAAATATCTTTCAAGTGGTTTAAAGTTTTTTTTTTTTTTAGCCCCCCCCCCCCGAATTTTAAATTCTTCTATTTCTTCAAATATGAACATGCTTTTTTGGATTTAAAATTCTTGAGTAAATATCTTTCAAGTGGTTTAAAGTTTTTTTTTTTAGCCCCCCCCCCCCCCCGAATTTAAAATTCTTCTATTTCTTCAAATATGAACATGCTTTTTTGGATTTAAAAGTCTTGAGTAAATATCTTTCAAGTGGTTTAAAGTTTTTTTTTTTTTAGCCCCCCCACCCCCCGAATTTTAAATTCTTCTATTTCTTCAAATATGAACATGCTTTTTTGGATTTAAAAGTCTTGAGTAAATATCTTTCAAGTGGTTTAAAGTTTTTTTTTTTTTTAGCCCCCCCCCCCCGAATTTAAAATTCTTCTATTTCTTCAAATATGAACATGCTTTTTTGGATTTAAAAGTCTTGAGTAAATATCTTTCAAGTGGTTTAAAGTTTTTTTTTTTTAGCCCCCCCACCCCCCGAATTTTAAATTCTTCTATTTCTTCAAATATGAACATGCTTTTTTGGATTTAAAATTCTTGAGTAAATATCTTTCAAGTGGTTTAAAGTTTTTTTTTTTAGCCCCCCCCCCCCACCCCCCGAATTTTAAATTCTTCTATTTCTTCAAATATGAACATGCTTTTTTGGATTTAAGTCGTGAGTAAATATCTTTCAAGTGGTTTAAAGTTTGTTTTTTTTTTTAGCCCCCCCCCCCCCCTGAATTTTAAATTCTTCTATTTCTTCAAATATGAACATGCTTTTTTGGATTTAAGTCTTGAGTAAATATCTTTCAAGTGGTTTAAAGTTTGTTTTTTTTTTAGCCCCCCCCCCCCCCTGAATTTTAAATTCTTCTATTTCTTCAAATATGAACATGCTTTTTTGGATTTAAAAGTCTTGAGTAAATATCTTTCAAGTGGTTTAAAGTTTTTTTTTTTAGCCCCCCCACCCCGAATTTAAAATTCTTCTATTTCTTCAAATATGAACATGCTTTTTTGGATTTAAAAGTCTTGAGTAAATATCTTTCAAGTGGTTTAAAGTTTTAAAGTGAAACTTTTATTATATCACTACGAATTTTTTGGTTCTTCTATCAGCATGTCGCTTTGTAACGAGGTGACGTAAAGAGCCATGACGCTACAAGCCATGACGTCACAATCCGTGACGACAAAAATAAGAAAGTTGAAATTTAATATATATAATGAATTATAAAAAATTAATTGTGAGATTTAATAATTCAATTTTTAAATTGATAAAATATAATTTTTAAAATAATTTAAAATATTCAAATCTTCAATCTATATATACTGTATAGGTCTATATATAATCCAGGGGGGCGGCGCGGCTAATTACTAAATATATATTGTTCACAGTTTTTAACATGCGTCTATTGATTTCCTATTTTCCAATGATTAAATTAAGATTAAAAACGCGATTTTAATAACCTTAATTGAATAATTTTTTGAAAATTTTCAGTTAAACGCCTACGATCCGAAAAAAGTTTCACTTGCATCGTGGTTTCATAAAACCACACAATGATTTTTTTTT
>JAKCPI010011196.1:0-143721 GCA_023213315.1 Euborellia annulipes | reverse complement strand
CATTATAGGTCTTCAGACCTTATGCACCCATTCCAAAAAAAAAAAAAAAAAAAAAAAAAACAATCATATCACAGCCACTGGCGTATTCAGGGGGGGGGGGGGGCGCCCTCCCCCAAAGCCTTCGCCAAAACAAAAAAATACTTATTGTTTTCCCTAATAAAAAAATAATTCTATTTATTTGCGTTTTAAGAAATATAAGGAAAAAAAAATTTTTTTTAATAATTATTTTATTAACTCTGATAAATTCTAAAATCTAAAAAAAAACTTATAAATAATGGAAAAAATCTTTAATATTATATGCTTCTTGTCAAATCTTATTTATAACAAAAAAATTTCTATAATTTGTCAAAATGAAAATAAATTTAATAAAATTAATTTCAGCATTTTCAAATTTAACGTTGGTTCTTTTATTTTCCCTTACTAAAATTTTATTAGCATAATTTATATTGAGGCCAATCGAGAAGGTTGAGAAGAATTCAATTTTATTTTATTTGTTTTTTATTTATAATTCTTATATTATCTAAAAAAAAAAGTTTGTCCACTTTAAGTTTCTTGAAGGAGGGGGAACCCCCCTCCCCCGGGGTGTTCATATGACTTTTCCTCCCCCCCCAAGCAGAAATCCTGGCTACGCTACTGATCACAGCCACAACTTCATGCAATCTATAGGTTTTAATAAAAAAAAATAGTTGCAATAAAACTTTAAGGCAATAACATTTGCTTTGAAATGAGATAAGAAGCAGCTTCCTAAGGCAAATAAATGGCTTTCATTTTATCAAGGAAACATGTAATTTTTGCAAAAAATCGCACTTTTTCTATCTTAACGAGCCTTCAGTAAACCTTATCCAATTGAGATGAAACTTTGCCGATCTCGTTTTTTGCTAATTGATAACATTTTCGAAACTTAAATTATTCTTTCACATAAACATAATGAATTGTAAAACTCTAATAAAAATAATAAATTATTTTATAGGGTCTGTGTTGGAATTCAAGTACCGCCCGACGAGACTGAAGATTGGTATTGTCGTATCTGCATCAAACAAAAACAGGAGAATCTTCAGGATAAAAAGAAAAAATCTAGGAAAAAGAAATGTTAAATTAGGCTAATTTTATTATATCTGTACATAATATATATATATGTCGTAGACAGATCGTGAAATTAGACAGTTCATGAACTGTCTAGACATTTCATGAACTGCAGCCAGATCGTGTAATGGTCAGACAGTTACATGATCTGGCTAAAAATTTTAGACAGTTCATGAAATGCAATTGGGCCTTAGACAGATCGTGTAATGCTCGAGAATTACATGAAATGTCTAAATTTTTTAGGCAGTTCATGAACTGCCTAACAGCAGTTTTGCCGATCGTGTACTGTTTGTAAAGCAAATAAAGATCTCGAAAAAAGTCACTTTTTTTTCAATATTATTATTATTATCGATTACTAAATTTTCCAAATCTTCCTCACTTTGTAAATCTTGAGTTAAGGTGCGCGTCTCGTGGTTCTAATTTTGGGAGATTCCAGCGGCTACAAATTTGAAGCTATCTACCTCAATTTTTTTTTTAAATTAAAGCTATTTAAAATGTCTACAACTTATAGAAGCCCTTTTTTTTTATTTTCGAAAAAATAAAATTTTTTTTTTAGATTTATTGCATTAAATTACAAACAGTACACGATCGGCAAAACTGCTGTTAGGCAGTTCATGAACTGCCTAAAAAATTTAGACATTTCATGTAATTCTCGAGCATTACACGATCTGTCTAAGGCCCAATTGCATTTCATGAACTGTCTAAAATTTTTAGCCAGATCATGTAACTGTTTGACCATTACACGATCTGGCTGCAGTTCATGAAATGTCTAGACAGTTCATGAACTGTCTAATTTCACGATCTGTCTACGACATATATATGTTTATATATTTTTAATTAAGATATTAATTTTTTTAATAATTATTTCTTTCGTAACGGTTTTTAAAACATCTTAAGTATTTTATTGTACATCAATTTATATATTTTTAACCATCGTTTTTTTTAATAATTATTTTTTTTTTCGAATAGGTATTTAAAACGTTAATTTTTTTGTACATAAGTAGCCTATATATATATTTACGATTTTTTAATTATTTTTTCGTACCGGTATTTAAAACATGTAAATTTATTTATTTTTTTTTTTCGTCATTTGGAGAGTCTCCAATTAAATAAAGTTTTAGCTGAATCGTAAAGTTTTATTGTGAATTTGTATTATGTTAGCCTATTTATAAATTTGAGAAATTATTTTAGCTATTTCTCCCGGAGCTATTAAATTACAAAAAAATTTTTATCTTTCGAAAAAACACAACAAGAAGGACTGAGATTTCTTTTAAGAGCAATATTATAAGTAAACTAGGATTAAGAGTCTGAAAAAAAACACTGTGCGGCAAAATGAAACTTTTTTTCCGGCCCCGAGGTAATTCCTTCAGATTCTTAAGTAAAATGACCTCCTGAATCCAAATATGACCTCCGTTTTCCCCCACCACGTACCGTTTGCGGGGGAGAGCTCCCTACTTTTTAAATGCTTTTATTTAACTTACTCTTTCAAGGTCACCAACTTTATGGCTTTGTTAACGACACTTGCCGATGAGCTAGAGGTGTGAAATTTGATATTTAAGAGTCATTTTTGATGACGCAAATTGTGAGTTTGGTTTTACCAAAATGGACCAAACTAATGTGGTACTTTATTTGAAACCCTTCGTGAATTAATGTAATTTCAAAAGACTTCCCGATGGGCTAGAGGTGTGAAATGTAATACTTAAGACTCATTTTTGATGACGCCACTATATGGTGGTTTTGATCAAAATAGACCAAACTAATGTGGTACTTTATTTGAAACCCTTCGCGAATTAATGTAATTTCAAAAGACTTCCCGATGGGCTAGAGGTGTGAAATGTAATACTTAAGAGTCATTTTTGATGACGCCACTATATGGTGGTTTTGATCAAAATAGACCAAACTAATGTGGTACTTTATTTGAAACCCTTCGCGAATTAATGTAATTTCAAAAGACTTCCCGATGGGCTAGAGGTGTGAAATGTAATACTTAAGAGTCATTTTGATGACGCCACTATATGGTGGTTTTGATCAAAATAGACCAAATTAATGTGGTACTTTATTTGAAACCCTTCGCGAATTAATGTAATTTCAAGACTTCCCGATGGGCTAGAAGTGTGAAATGTAATACTTAAGAGTCATTTTGGATGACGCCACTATATGGTGGTTTTGATCAAAATAGACCAAACTAATGTGGTACTTTATTTGAAGCCTCACGCAAATAAGGCCCTATTAACTATAGTTTTGAATTTTGATATTTACGAGTCAGTTTTTTATGATAATGAATAATTTTTCAATTGAACCAAATCAATACAGGCCAAACTAATGTGGTACTTTATCATATTGATGATTTTTGATAAGATTAAAAGACTAAAAAGCTTAAAATAAAAATAAAATAAAAAAAAGATTTTTAAAAAAATGCTTTTATTTAAATTGAACTAAAAAGAGAGAAATAAGAAAGAAATAATTTAATTGTTCTTGTTAAAATTTTTTAATATTTATGACTTAAAATAAAAGCGTGGGGCGCGAGCCTCGGAATCACTTCGAAGCGCCCCACGCTTTTATTTTAAGTCATAAATATTAAAAAAATTTTAACAAGAACAATTAAATTATTTCTTTCTTATTTCTCTCTTTTTAGTTCAATTTAAATAAAAGCATTTTTTTAAAAATCTTTTTTTTATTTTATTTTTCCACCCCTTTTCGTTAATTACAGGGCCATGAATCAAATTTGGAGGGATGAAAAGGAATATTTTAGCCTTAACATTTCTTCAGAAGGTCTAGAGAAGTGAAAAGTTGAAAAACATTAACATGGATTTGGAAACGTTTGGATCCAAGGGGGGGAAGTGGGAGAGGATTTTGTCGCTTAAAATGCAAACAAATCATTAAAAATGATCGATTTATTCTGATTTTTTCACAATTTTTTCACTGATTTTCTACATATTCCAGCTGACAGACCCACCTCACCCTTCCTTAAACATCCCTCAACTAAAGAAAAATATATAGGATAAAGCGGGTGGGGTGTGGGCGATTCCAAAGTCCTTACAAGAAGATGGAAGATTCTGTTAAAATATATACTTGTGTGACAAACCATCACTAATCAAGTGTTTGTTTATGTTTTGATATAATGTTTTTGGTTACGATATTTTGTATATTATTATATAAATTTTTCTCCAAATAAATATATCTATTTTTGTGTCTACGAAAAGATCTTCTATTAATTTAAACATTATCAGGTAAATTTAATATTTCTAATAAAAATATTTGGTTTCTAGATAGTGGGGCCACCGACCACATGACGTCAGTGAGATTCAAATTAAATAATTTTGTGGAGAAAAACTCTATTGTTGAAGTGGCAAATCAAAGTGAGGCAATGGTTAAGGGGATAGGAGATGTTCAATTTGAACTTTCTAATGAATATGGAGGTAACAACATTTTATTAGAGAATGTTTTATATGTCCCAAAATTAGGTGGAAATCTTTTATCTGTTGGCCGAATTGAAGAAAAAGGGTTAACTGTTAAATTTAATAAAGGAAAAGCAATAATCCTGGAAGAAGATGGAGAAATTATTTTAACTGCTTATAGAAAAGGAAGATTATATATTATTGAGGAACAAGAATTTTCAACTAAATTTTGTAAAAACATAAATGCATCTTTATTACATAAGGGAATGGGTCATTTGAATTTTAATGATGTAACGAAAATGATTAGTGACGATGAAATTGAAGATGATAAAGAAACAAAGAATTTTCCATGTGAAGTTTGTGTTTTAGGTAAATTAAAAAGGAAAAGTTTTCCAAAAAATAAAGCAACAAGAGCTAATTATCCTTTGGAACTTATACATTCAGATGTGGTTGGCAAAATAGAACCAACTTCACAAGGTGGGTCGAATTATTTTGTAACATTTATTGATGATTATACCCGTTTTACAGTTGTTTATCCTATTAAGAAGAAAAGTCAAGTTTTTGAAAAATTTGTTGAATATCGAAATATGGTAAAGAAGATACATGGACGTTCAATCAAAACATTGAGGAGTGATAATGGTGGCGAGTATATAAATGAAGTTTTTGAAAGATATTTAATTGAAAATGGAATAAGAAGACAATTAACTATTCCCGGAACACCTCAACAGAACGGGGTGGCAGAAAGGATGAATTTAACTCTACTTGATATGACACGATCTTTACTTATTCAATCTGGAATTCCGAAAACATTATGGGCAGATGCTTTGGTCACTGCTTGTTATATTCGAAATAAATGTCCTTCTCAATCAATAAATGGAAATATTCCAGAAGCTTTATGGGCAAATAGAAGAGTTAATTTGAATTATTTCAAAGTTTTTGGATGTCAGGCTTGGAATTTGGAAGAAAATAGAAGAAAATTGGACCCAAAAGCTAAAGAATATATATTTTTAGGGTATATTGATAATGTAAAAGGATATAAACTATGGGATAAAAATCAAAATAAATTTATTTTCTCTCGAAACGTTGAATTTAATGAAAATATTTTCCCATGTAAGGATTTTAATAGCTCAAGAATAGAAAAGAAAGTCGAAAGTGATGATTCAAAATATGTAACTATTGAAATAGAAGAAGAAGAAGAAGCAAATAATTGTGAAGAAAATCAAAATAAAGTTGAACCGGAAAAAGAAACAGAAAATAGATTATTTTTGGAAGAGAATAATAAATCGACTGAAAATGAAATTAATTCAACAAACCAAAATGAAATTAATTTATTAAATACACCTGTAATTCAACCTTTGAGGCGATCGGAAAGAATAGCGAAAAAGAAGACTCTACAGGTACAATCATGTAATTTAGCAATTAATTCAAATAATTTTCCAGATCCTACCACTTTGAAAGAAGCTTTAACCGGTCCTGAAAATGAAAAGTGGAAATTAGCGATAGAAGATGAAATGAATAATATGAAAAGAAATGAAGTTTGGACATTAGTGAAGAGACCCAAAGATAAAAATTTTGTAAAATGCAAGTGGATTTTTAGGAAAAAGTATGATAATAATGGAAAGATCGAAAGATATAAGGCTCGTTTAGTGGCATGTGGGTACTCGCAAAAGGAAGGAATCGATTTTAAGGAAACTTACGCTCCTGTTATTAAAATGAAATCTATTAGAACAATTCTAGCTTTGGCTATTGAACGAGAATGGAAAATTCATCAACTAGATATCACAGCAGCTTATTTGAATGGAGATCTTCATGAAACAATTTATATGGAACAACCAATTTTATGTGAAGATAAAAGAAAAGATGATTATGTATGTTTATTAAAAAAGAGCATATATGGACTAAAACAATCTGGAAGAGAATGGAATCGAAAAATAGACGAATTTTTGAAATCAATAAATTTTAAAAGATCACAGGCTGATCCATGCGTTTATTATAAAGAAAATTTAATTATTGGAGTATATGTAGATGATCTGTTGATTACGGGAAGAGATGAAAAAGATATTTCAGATTTTAAATTGTTAATTAGTCAAAGATTTGAAGTGAAAGACTTGGGGAAAATTTCAAAAATTTTATCTATTGAAGTTGAAGGGAACACTATCATTGAATCAAAAGAATTATATTGAAGAATTATTGGAAACTTTTGGAATGAATGAAGCAAGAGAAGCAAGCAGTCCTATGGATCCAGGAACTAATTATGTGAGAGTGAAGAATAATGAAGAAAGAAATGAAGAATTAATTCATAAATATAAACAAGCTATTGGAGGATTGATCTATCTTTCTTGTGGGACAAGACCGGATCTATCTTATTCGACATCTTATATGAGTCAATTTTGTGAAAACCCTAAAGAAGAAGATTGGCAAGGAGTGAAACGAATTTTTAGATATTTAAAGAAGACTAAAGATTATAAATTAAATTATAAGAAGACAGGAAATACTTTAAAGGCTTTTAGTGATGCAGATTGGGCGAATAATAAAATTGATAGAAGATCTTTCAATGGATATATTCTCCTTCTTGCAGGGGGAGCAATTTCATGGAGTAGTAAAAAACAACAGACGGCAGCTTTATCCACCGTGGAAGCAGAATATATCGCAATGTGCTATGTAGGAAAAGAAGTGATTTGGATGAAAAATTTTTTGAGGCTAACTTTCATTTTTTTTGGGCTGATCTTTACAAATTTAAAGTTAAATATACGGATTCTTCTATGTCCTTCAATATTGCCATATTTTATCTAAAGGGGTAGAAATTATTTCTTGTTAATTTTTGAAAAAAATTCTTCTTGCAAGGGCTTCGGAATAGTTCACACCCCACCCGCTTTATCGTATATATTTTTTTTAGTTGAGGTATGTTTAAGGAAGGGTGAGGTGGGTCTGTCAGCTGGGATATGTAGAAAATCAGTGAACAAATTGATCATTTTTAATGATTTTTTTGCATTTTAAGCGACAAAATCCTCCCCCACATCCCCCCTTGGATCCAAATGTTAATGTTTTTTTAACTTTTCACTTCTGTAGACCTTCTGAAGAAATGTTAAGGATAAAATATTCCTTTTCATCCCTCCAAATTTGATTCATGGCCCTATAATTAACGAAATGGGATGGAAATAAGTAGTGGGCTCTCCCCCGAAAACGGTACGTGGTGAGGGAAAACGAAGGTCATATTTAGATTCAGGAGGTCATTTTACTTAAGAATCTGAAGGAATTATCTCGGGGCTTTTTTCCTTGTCCCACAGTGTAATTAACGATGTATATATTCATTTTAATGATATGTATAATTAGATGTAGTACATAAAATCCAGAAATAAAAAATGGCATAAATTTGAAAGATTGAAATTTGTTGATCCCTTTCATGTATTTAAGATAAAATAGCGAATATATATACCGGTTTATTTAATCCAGATTCAGCCGCAGCTTCAAGCGTCAATTTACTGTTGGGCGAAATTTAATAAAAGACAAGATATTATATAATTTCTGTTTGTAAAAAACTAGGGCCTATAAACATGGGCGTATCCAGGATCAAATCTAGGGGGGGGGGCATGGTCAGATCATGGTCGTCCAGGGGGGGGGGCCGATCATGGTCGTCCAGATTGTGACATAGCTATTTTTTATATAGAGGTAAAGCCTTCGAATTAAAAGCCTAAAAACCCTCGAGTCCTAACAAAAAAAATCATTCCCCGTCGCCATCCACCAATTTTTTTTCGTTTCATCACTTTATAATTTAATTTTTTTTTTGTTGCTTCTAGGGGGGGGGGGGGGCAGCTGCCCCTGCCCCTCGCTGGGTACGCCCTTGCCTATAAATACAAAACAATTTACATTCAACATATAAATTTCTATAACTTAATTATAGATATTTTATGTAAACTTAATTTGTAAGTAGTTGTTTCTTGATGGCTGGATATTATGATATGAGGATGCGTTACAACGTCGACAAAAAATAGATTAATTTGTAAGTATTAACTAGGTAGAGCTTTGTTTGAAAAGAGAATTTTTTTCAAACAACGCTCAAATAGATTGTAAATAAACCAGTCAATAGATCATTTAAGATAAAAAATTTGCGAGATAAGTTGGTGTTTGATTGGTCAAAAATTGGGCTCCCTGGACTCGAATCAGGACCTCAATGCTTTCGCGGAGGGTGGACTAGGTTAAAGGTAATCCGGAGGGAAAGTGGTGTAGGTTTTCCGTGAAACATATTAATAAATAAAATTATTTAGTATATGTGAGGTTTCACTAAGTTGTAAATGAAAGAAATATTGAATTTCTAACTCGATATATTTCGGGCTATTAACCCATCTTCAGGAGTACATGTGACTGAGTGAATAAAAGAATAGATGCTACCAGGCTTAGGTAGGAGGGGCTTAGATAGGAGTGGGGGGGAGGAGTTGGGGACATTTGTGAGTGTTTGCTTGAGACTAGGGTTGCCTCTGGAGGGGGCTGCCTATTCTAGGAAGGACTTTAATTTGCCCAGCAAATCAAATTAAAGTCCTTCCTAGAAGAGGCAACCCCCCTCCATAGGCATGGGGGGAGGAGTTGGGGAAATTTGTGAATGTTTCCTTGAGACTAGGGTCGCCTATGGAGGGGGGGTTGCCTCTTCTAGGAAGGACTTTAATTTGCCCAGCAAATCAAATTAAAGTCCTTCCTAGAAGAGGCAACCCCCTCCATAGGCAACCCTAGTCTCAAGCAGGACTTTAATTTGCCCAGCAAATCAAATTTAAGTCCTTTCTAGAAGAGGCAACCCTCCTCGAAAGGCAATCCTAGTCTCAAGCAAACATTCACAAATTTCCCCAACTCTTCCCCCCCCCACACCTACCCAAGCCTGCTTGGTAGAATCTATTCTTTTATTCACTCAGTCACATGTACTCCTGAAGATGGGTTAATAGCCCGAAATATATCGAGTTAGAAATTCAATATTTCTTTCATTTACAACTTAGTGAAACCTCACATATACTAAATAATTTTATTTATTTAAAAACACTTATTTAAAAAATTTTTTTTTAATAATAATCTTAAAATACATGAAAATGCATTTTCTGCAATAGTAAAAGTAAAGTATTAAGAATAACACCAAGAAATATTATTTTTAAAAATGTTTATGAAAAATCTTATATATTGAAAAAGACCGTAACACAGATCATACAATCCTGAAATTAACTTTGCTTTTGAAAATGACAATCAAAAGAAGAGGCCTGACGACCTGGAGACAGCGAACAGAGCGACATCTATGGAGTAAATTTTGAACTATTTCAGACAGCCCAGCGGTGCTCTCTGGTTATACCTTCGTGTAACTAAATAAAAACTTGTGGAAATTCTTCCCGTAAAGCTGTCCACCCCCTATTAATTATATACAGATGCAGTGGCGGCTCGTGAGTTTAATGCCCGGGGGGGCGCACCACCGGGTGGTCTGGGGGGCCCCCAAGGGAACACTAAACCATACACACTAAATCACACTACATAACAATCACACATTCGTTAAACACTTAGAATGCGGTTAAAAAGTTAAGGAACGCCGGCGCGCTTTGCGGCGACTAGCTGATGCTTCGCTCTGCGCATGCTCGGACGGCGTCCCAAAGCTCCCATTCGGCTCAAGCTTACACGCGTCATAGCACCAGCAGCCCCCACCACACCTCTCTCCGTATAACTGCATGTTGATGGATTGGGGCGTTCAGGACAGCGTCCTACGGCTATAAGTACGCGCTTTTCGCGCTATTTTTGCCTGTTTTTTTCCCTATATTTTCGATGTACGCGACTGATAAAACACTTTGGTTAGTTAGATGTATAATTATAATTGAATGGGTGTTTAATTATTTTTTACTTTTTCAAATCTTTAGGAGGGGCGGCGTCCGAGAGTCCTTATGGGCGAGCCGCCACTGTACAGATGGGACACTAGGCCAGTTTGCTGGAAACAGCTCGACACTAGCGCACTCTCGCACGTACCTCCTGGACTAGAACCTTGGGTCTCTCTGAGAGATGGGCAAAATCGTTCTTTTTGAAGAACGGGTCGTTCGCCATTCGATCTCTAAAACGACCCGTTCTCCACGACCCGTTCATCGTTCTTTTTTCACTGTCTCTGACCCCCCTCCCCCCCCCCGTCTCATTAAGGACGAAGGTTTTTTTTTAACATGCACACTTTGTTCTCATTCCCACAGTCTTTTTCGGCAACTTTGGCTATATAAGACGTCGATTATCGTTATTTATGACTCTATCTATATCGGGGTCCAGGCATTTCTATTTAAACCATTTGGTATCCAAATGGCTTAAATAAAATCATCGGACTGCCTGGGGTCCGAACTAAATCATCATCGTCATAGATAAATTCAAATTCGTTTTCATCATTTGTCCGATTTCGTCTTCCACCTTCAAAGCGTTTTCTTTTCAATCCTTCATTTCCATTATAATTCTCTTCTCTTTCAAATTCTTCAATTTCATCATCTAATTTTTCACTGATCTTAATTAATTTGTAATCGAAAGTTCTTTTCTTTTTTCTTAACCTTGATTTTCTTTTCTTCTAAATTTTCTTCTTTCTTCAAACCTTCGTCTTTACTTTCATCGTTATTTTCATCTTCATTCAAATCCTCTTCGTCATCATCGTCCAAATGGTATTCGTCTTTATTTTCGTCTTCATTCTTTTCCAATTCTTCTCTTTTCACTTCTTCTCTATTCTCGTCCTCGTCGTCGTTCATGTTGCCTAATGAGCTTGGCAAAGGCTCCATGTACTTTTCATCATCGTCGTCGTCGTTGTCGCCGCCATCGTCATCGTCGATCGGGTTGCCTAACGAGCTAGGCAAAAGCTCTGCATTTTCTTCATCGTCAATTTCGTCGTTCGGTTTACCGAATGGGCGTCGTCCGTCTTCTTCATTGGCGTCATCGTAATCGTCGTCGTTTTTCAGACTGCCGATTTTCGTCGTCGTCGTTTGCATTGCCATCTGCAGGGGATAAAGGAACATCGTCAACGTACTTGATTTCATCGGCCCGTCGTCGCTCGTCGATCATCCTGGCGTCGTCGTCGTCGTTGTTAACCACTGGAGTCGCTTCATCGCTGGTATCGAGTTCAATGTTGAGGGAAAGCACCACCTCGGATCCGCCGTCTGCAGGGGATGAGACGTCTTCTGCATCCTCGCTTTTCTCTTCCTTGTCGTCGTCGTTTTCCTCGTACCAGTCCTGAATGCCACGCACACAGCACAGGTGCTCCAGCAGTTCTTCAGCAGGGTCCACGCCGGCTTGTGGAGGGAAGCCCAACACCAACATGATGTCGAGTACGTCGTCTGGCGAAAACGTCTTGATAAAATCTAATTCCTCATTGTATTCCTTTGATCCATACAGCATGTCTTACTCTTCAAATTTTCTGACACGGCATCGGCTGAATTTATTTGGCTTGTCCTCATATAATAGATAATAAAATTTCTTTATAGTCGAAAAATCTGCCCTTTCGATTCGTTCGACGACTTGCGGAATATCTTCGAGTTTCATTCGTCTTCTTCTAAATTTTTTCTTAATCGCCATAGTTTATCAGAAAATCAATTTTAAAGTCACCGAAACAAAACACTTTCACTTTAAGTTTCTTCTATTGTCCGCGCATACAAAGGCACTGCACTCAGTTTAAAAAGAAACCCTTGTCCCTTGAGGTCAATGGCCCTGTAATGTTTTCAACACTTTTGTTCACTTTTGTTCGACCCCGGTCCCTTGCCTCTAATTAAAATTTGTAAAAGTTCGTTGAATACACACGCACACAAATAACACTTCCTTCGAATTAAAAAAAAAAAATTTATTTTTGCTCTAAAAATTTGTAGGGGCGAACTATCGCTTTCACGGCTAGCGTCTTTAACTTTTAAATAATTCAATTCCCGGACGAGCCCCCAAATTTTGTAGGGAATTGTAAAATAAAAATACGAAATATATTTACAATTCTAAATTGTTGGTTTATTAATTAATTTAAAAGAATGTTTATTTAAATGTATAAATTAATAAAATGAAAAAGAGTCTATTTGAATATAAAATCGAATTAAATATTTACAAAAGTTAATAAAAGAGAACAAAAGTTAATGAAACGGCACAATAATTATATTTACAAGGGGATGGCGAGGTGATGAGAGAAGCACTTCACACACTTCACGATGTCGTTCTCGAAGTCGTCTTCTTGGGTAATCTTCTGAATATTGATGGACCGTCTGTCCGTCAAAACGTGAAATACCGGATCAGTGAACCCGTCTGATTCTGCTGGTCTGGTCGTCTTCTTTGAATAATGGCGAACCCTCTATTCGCCAGTTATTCCGTCGAAATAGGAATCCGTCTGATTCCGCTGTGGTCTTCCTACGTCTTGAACACAAAGGTACGCCTTGCCTCGGAAGATTGTACTGCCGGCTTGGTTCCGTCGGCGCCCTTTTATAGGGACCTCGCACCCCGCTCATCCCTTCCAGAATCTTCTAGAAGCCACCCCTTCCTCGCCGCCCCTTCAGACCGAAGGTATAAAAAGGCCAGACGCTCGGGCCTCCCCCTCTCTTAATACACGTCGCCGACGGGGTAACACCAGGTTAGTGGAATGTCCTCTCATCATCCCATCCATTACATTTTTTTTTTTTTTTTTTTGGAATGGGTGCATAAGGTCTGAAGACCTATAATGACCAATAGTCACATGCAGCCAGGAAGAAAATAAAAACAAAAGGAGAAGCATAAAGGGGAAACTCAACTGCGGGAACTGAGAAGATGCCTGTTGAGGTTAGAAAGTTAGAAAGTCTGAAGATTGTAGGTTTTGGGGAAGATAGACGCAGGGAGCTTGTTCCAATCACGGAAGGTCATGGGGACAAAGGAAGAATGAAATTGATTTGTTCTGTTAGTCGTGATCTGAACAGCATAGAGATGCTGGGAAGATGCCTCTCTTGTGTTCCGTGAATATGTTGCATTGGGTGGGATAATTGATTTTAATTCGGCAGAGCATTGACCATGGTAATACCTGTAGAGGAGAGATAGTGCAGATACTCTTCTTCTCTGATCTAGTGACTGTAGGGATGCAGTAAGGGTAGAATCACCTATCAGTCTAATTGCACGCCTCTGTATGGCTTCCAAGGAGGAGAGAGCGTCTTTCGACGCCCCTCCCAAAGGTGGGAACAATATTCAAGACACGGCCGAATTTGGGCTTTATAGAGGATTAGGAGTTGTTGGGAGGAAAAGTAACGCTTCGTTTTGAATAGGAAACCCAATTTCCTTGCGGTAGATTTAAAAAATACTGGCCATTTTTCCCTTCCTACATATATAAAAACAAATTTTCAAAAATGCCAGGTGGCAAATGATTGACAGATCAAAATTAAACTTAATAAAAGACTGATTTGGGTTTTGCTGTGGTTTGTTTCCAAAATTTTTAACTTTTTGACCACAGAATGAATGGCCGAAGCGTTTTTTGTTAATGATAACAACTATTCTAAATTCTAATATGTTGAATATATTCCTCTATTTCTGACGTGCAGATGATGAAAGGTAAGTTAATTAAAGTTAAAATTAATTAAAACGTCAGATGTTTATTTTTATAATAAATATTTAATCTCTTTATTTATTATTATAATAATTTTAATTAATTATAAATATAATAATATAAATATAAAGTTAACTTACCTTTTATTTCTAAATTCTAAATTCAATTCAATTGAGATTCACACAGGATCTACTCATGAATTGAGATTGTCACAGATGTAACAACCTTTAGGATAATCTTACAATTGTTAGCTGAATTGTACCTGAAGGCCACAGAATAAGTGGCCGAAACGTTGCAATTGTTACAAATAAACCACATTTAACCCGAAAATCAAATTATTTTACTAATGATAACAACAGTGAAAGCATAAACTCCAAAATTTACCTTTTTTCTAAAAAAATATAAATATATAATGATTGGGATTAAAAGATTAAAACGCAGGAAATTGTTATTATCTTGGGAATAAATGAGTAAGGCTAAACGCACACCAATCGAGCAAAAACGTTTTCGATCAAAATGTTTTGTCCAAGAGCAAAACGTTTTGCTCGATGCCAAAGCCCACCGATTGAGCAAAAAATTTTCGGACAAAACATTTTGTTCGATGATGTCGAATCATGACCAATTGTGTTTTGGTAGTCTCTTCGGTGTGCATTGACCCATAGAAAAGCATTGAAAAAACAGTTTCAGGTAAAACAGTGGCTAAGCGAGAGGGGGGGCAAGGGGGGGTCATGATGCCCCGGGCGCTACTCACAAAGGGGCGCCAAATGGTCCGCAAAACAAAAAATAATTTTAATGTCTGGGAAAAAAATTTTCCGCGCGACGGGAAAATTTGGTTCCGCAAAAAAAAATAAAATTTTTCCGCAGGAAGGGGAAAAAATTCCGCAAAATTTAGCCTCCCTAAAAAAAATTTAAAATTATTTTAACAGCAGGGCAAAAAATTTTCCGCAGGCAGGAAAATTGTTTAGTTTCCCCCCCCCGGAAAATTTCTATATACGCCCCTGTATAATTTTATATGTAGAAGGATGAGTAAAAAGGCCAAGCAGCTATTATTATTTAGACCGAAATCTCCTCAAAACGCTGACTTTTCGGCAAGGGTGTAGGAAGGGAAAAACAAAATGAAAAAACTTTTTTATTTTTCCCAATGAGTCTATTTCCTGATATTTCGAAGGCACATAGGCTCTTCTTCTTCAGAGGAAGCTGAAAACAATACAATGTTAACAAAAAAGTATTCTTAATAATAGTTATACATAAAAGGCATTGGTTGTACCTCATTTTACACTCCGTTAACATTATAATTACAGTCAAGGTTTTTTGCATACAAGAAAGCCATATGTCCTCGGTAACTCTTGAGAGCATTCTAATTTGAAAATCATGATACAAATTCCATTTATTAATTTCGTTTTAATGTATTAATATAAAAATAATTAAATCTATTTTAAATCCAGGCTTTTATTAGATCATTCAACCTTTAGTCAGTTTGTTTTTTTTTTTTTTTTTAAATAATATAATTAATACATTCTCTATAAATTCATCAATTAATTTTTTTTTTTTAACGTTTTGAAAAATATTATTTTTTATTTTTTTTTTTTTTTATATATGCAAAAATTGGTACAGCAGAAATTTATTTTAATCACCAACAAACGAGATACTGTCCGAGGGGGCAGGCTATTTTTGAGTTAGCAGTATTTTATATTCACCCATTAAATTATTGGTGTCCATTCTAAAATTTACCGCCCTATTAATGTTAAGTTGGATGTAGCAAGTTTCTTTAAAATATCTTTTATGCCAGTTTTCTTCTCTACAGAGAACCTTAACTGACTCCAAATCAAAATTAAAATTATGGCTTAAGTCTTGCGAATGTTGTTGTAGGGCTGTAACATTGTTAGTTTTGCCAACCGACCTTCTATGCTCATCAACCCTCAATTTTAATGCTCTTTTTGTGTTTCCAATATAAACCTTATTGCAGTCCTTACACTCAATTTGGTAAACTGTGCTATGAATTCTGTCTTTTTTATCTTTGTCTTTAGTGTTATATAAGAACATTAAGTTTCCAGTTGTTTTTGGGATAATATTTATTTTATATTTATGGAATATGGCTTTAATTTTATTGAAATCACGGGTGAAAGTTATTGGGAAAAAACCGAAACTTTCTTTTTCTATTTTATTGTTAAGCGAGGAAGATGGGGGTGGTGGGTTGTTTAGTTTTGTTATTTTTGTCTTTGTTTTATTTATAATTTTGTTTGTTAAATGAATGGGATAATTGTTATTTTTCGTTATTTTTATATATTTTTTATATATTTTTATATATTTTATATAAATAAAACAAAGACAAAAATAACAAAACTAAACAACCCACCACCCCCATCTTCCTCGCTTAACAATAAAATAGAAAAAGAAAGTTTCGGTTTTTTCCCAATAACTTTCACCCGTGATTTCAATAAAATTAAAGCCATATTCCATAAATATAAAATAAATATTATCCCAAAAACAACTGGAAACTTAATGTTCTTATATAACACTAAAGACAAAGATAAAAAAGACAGAATTCATAGCACAGTTTACCAAATTGAGTGTAAGGACTGCAATAAGGTTTATATTGGAAACACAAAAAGAGCATTAAAATTGAGGGTTGATGAGCATAGAAGGTCGGTTGGCAAAACTAACAATGTTACAGCCCTACAACAACATTCGCAAGACTTAAGCCATAATTTTAATTTTGATTTGGAGTCAGTTAAGGTTCTCTGTAGAGAAGAAAACTGGCATAAAAGATATTTTAAAGAAACTTGCTACATCCAACTTAACATTAATAGGGCGGTAAATTTTAGAATGGACACCAATAATTTAATGGGTGAATATAAAATACTGCTAACTCAAAAATAGCCTGCCCCCTCGGACAGTATCTCGTTTGTTGGTGATTAAAATAAATTTCTGCTGTACCAATTTTTGCATATATAAAAAAAAAAAAAATAAAAAATAATATTTTTCAAAACGATAAAAAAAAAAAATTAATTGATGAATTTATAGAGAATGTATTAATTATATTATTTAAAAAAAAAAAAAAAAACAAACTGACTAAAGGTTGAATGATCTAATAAAAGCCTGGATTTAAAATAGATTTTAATTATTTTTATATTAATACATTAAAACGAAATTAATAAATGGAATTTGTATCATGATTTTCAAATTAGAATGCTCTCAAGAGTTACCGAGGACATATGGCTTTCTTGTATGCAAAAAACCTTGACTGTAATTATAATGTTAACGGAGTGTAAAATGAGGTACAACCAATGCCTTTTATGTATAACTATTATTAAGAATACTTTTTTGTTAACATTGTATTGTTTTCAGCTTCCTCTGAAGAAGAAGAGCCTATGTGCCTTCGAAATATCAGGAAATAGACTCATTGGGAAAAATAAAAAAGTTTTTTCATTTTGTTTTTCCCTTCCTACACCCTTGCCGAAAAGTCAGCGTTTTGAGGAGATTTCGGTCTACAATTTCTCTCGGCATCACTCATCAGCTTCAAGCTATTATTATTTCTTTATTATTATTTATTATTCTTTAAACCCACAGCGACGTTTCGGTCGACTATGCGACCATCTTCATGGCTAGGGTTTAGTCAATAGTAACCCTCTTGAGTTCTTTGATAGACATTTATGTAAAAATTTTTATTCAATACGATCTATCACAATTACATTCAGCGCCAGTCAGATTGAATATCATATTCAATCTGACTCCGAATTTCAACCTTTAGTTTAAATCAGGGCCGCAGCAAGGGGGGGGGGGGCGAGGGGGCGACGGCCCCGGGCGCTATAAAGAAAGGGGCGCTGGCAGCGTTCAAATTTTTACAAAAAAAAGTGTATTAAGACAAAAAATAACAAACTCATCTAAAAAAATATGAAATATTTTTCTTTTTTCTTATGGCAACAGCGCCCGCTCTAGGGGGGGGGGCGTTGGAATTGGTCCAGGGGCGCCCTAATTTGGGAGTCGGTATTTTGGCTATAAGTAGAGATTTGTTATTTATTGAATCAATAAGATTTGAATAAAATTTATTTGTTAAATTTTTTTTAAAACGATGAAAATATACCAGCATTTAAATTTTAAATTTTTTGGAATTCTAAATTGACAAATATTTTTTTTTTTTTTAATTTATTAAAATTACTTGAAAGTGATAAGCCGCCACTAACATCCATAAATAGGAGATTACGAAATTCTTTTATATTAATTCCGGGCATTCGCGTAAATAAACCCCGATGCCTGAGGGGGGGGGGCGCAGTTGGCCAAAGGGCGCTTCAACCCGGGAGCATAAATATATAAAGGCACATTTTTAGAGATATAGAGAAAAATAAATTTTAATGGAAAATTTGCTTTAAAGTGGTTCTAATTTTGAATTTTCTAAATTTTTTTTAAGGCCGGCCATTCACGATTGCTCCATCCACCCAAAATAAACAAAAATGGAGCGATGTCACTCCAAAAACTGACATGGGAGGGGAAAACAAATGAATATCGTATAGTGAATGGATGACATCCATTTGGAGCGATCGTGAATGGCCGGCCTAAGACGTCACCACTGAACAATATGCAGATAGTTAAGACAAAATATTCCAGTTTCAGTAAAATCGGAGGTGATTTAGTGGTGCCTCAAACTGCTTCAAGTTTAGAAAAATCGAATTCTTACAGTTTTTTTTTAACTTTGGACATCCCTAATACAATTTTCTGAACCCTGAATGAAAAAACATATTTACGGTATTTTATAGTTCTTTGGGTTTCCAAAAATCATTCATTTTTGAAAATGTATAAAAAAAACAGTTATCGAAGTCAGGATTCAGCGCTATCATATATCTAACTTGTAAATAGAGCCCAACTTTTAATTGCTCGCCTTCGGCGAAATTCCCTCTCTGACTCAACTTCTTTTTATTCTGGCCAATCAGCACCGTGATCGTCACATACACACAACGACAGGAAGTCAGCTTTTAAAGAACTTCAGAATATCGTAAATACACGATTTTTGAATTCAGGGATGGTAAAAATTTTTTAGGGCGCCCAAAGTTAAAATAAAGGGTCGGACTACGCCGAGCGCACAACTTTGCCCATCCACTATTCAAACAAATAACGCAACGTGTTTGTTTATTTGCTTTGATTTTGCTCTGTTGCTAAGCACAATTTTCGAATTTAAATGATTTTTTAACAAATTTATAACAAATTAGGGTATTAATATTATATATTCTATTACTCGTGAGAAAGTCTAGTTTCTGAATATATAAATAAAATTATAGGTTATGTAAAAAAAATATTGGCCCCCTCTCTAGAGCGCCCCCTAATGGTCGGATGTTTACCAAAAGCTTTTCAGTTCTTGACCTTTACCTCTAGTTTATGTATGCAAAATTTCAAAACAATTGGGTGAATAGTTTTTGAGTTTTCGTTGACGAAAAATATTACCACAGACATACACACAGACAAACCGACACATAGACATTATTCCAAAATCTACTTAAATGGATTCAGGGGACCTCAAAACACATTTTAAAAGCTTCAGAAAAATGTCGATTTTTTTAACGATTACAATAACTTTACCTGCCCAACATACGGTTGATTGGCAAAGTAAAAATCTGGTGTGACTGGCGCACAGCACACAACTTTCTCTTACCTTCGGTAATCGAAAGTTGTGTACTGTGCTTGTCACACCAGATTTTTTGTGTCGACATGTATTTAGTTTCCGACAGTATGGTACATTCGATTTTCAAGATGTAAAATTTATAAGTATGGCAAAATGTTTATATTTTGTTACCATGGCAACCATTTCTCCTATCTTTTCTATGGAGTACAAGAGTAAAGTGGTCTTCAGAAGATTTCAATCACAAAATGAGAATATACATTTTAAAGAGCAACTAAAAAATAGTTGATATATGAATTTTAAAAAAAATCGTTGGAGCAAATTTTGAGAAAATCGAAAAAAACTGAAAAAGTGCATCAGTAAAGTACTAGTACTTTTTGGTCGATTTTGTTCAAAAGCTTCGTGTCACGTCCCATGGGGGTGTCTAACTTAAATATAAAATTTCAACCTCCTAGCTCTTTTCGTTCTTGAGATATTTTGTTCACAGACACACAGACAGACACACACACACACAGACAGACCATGTCGCGAAAACCACTTTTTTGGATTCAGGGGACCTCAAAACGTGAAGATCCATCAAAATCTCGACATCGAATTTTTGACATGAATCCAATACTTTCTCTCTCTATATATTAACATATATATAGAGGTACGAGAAAGTAAAAAACTGAATTTGATTTTTCTAAACTGTTAGTCGTATTTTGCACCACTTATTCAGCTCCGATTGTACTGAAACTTGAAAATTTCAGTAGAGTATTTTAACTATCTGTATATTTTTAAGGTGTGACGTCTTAAAAAAAATCTTGAAAATTCACCCAAAAATTGCTTATAATAATACCCCTGGAAAAAATTTCCTTTTGAACTCTGTAATCTACGTGATAGACAAAGTTTAGCAGACGGACACTTCGCTATAGTCTATACCGGGTGGGCCAATAGTGCGTGGACGGAAGATTGTGGGCTTATTAAAATAAAAAAAAAAAAAAATGGTGCATAATGTGGGGCCTTTAGAGCTACAAATTAAAAATATTTTTGTTCCAATTGCACCTCATATACAGGGTGGTCCATATCAAAGTTATGTTTTTTTTAAATGGAACGCCCTGTATATTATTGCATATTTGGATTCTACTGCCAATTTTAGTATGACTTTATGTCATGCAATGTATGCTAAAACAAACTGTTTAGCCGCAAATCGGGCTTTAGTAAAATAACTGCTGTCTGAAAAAATTGAATATCGAGCGAACCATAAAACTTTGGGGACTGTTCTTTTGTGAGGTTACTAAATGTAGGGGAAAGTGGGGCAAAACCGACCCTCTAAGCTTTGAATTGAAACAGAAGAGTTATTTAGAGAGATTTTTATACGAAAATTAGTCAGTATGCTTCCTTATACGTTCAATAGGCAATTGTATGAGTTTGAAACCAGTGATGCTTATAGTTATTTAATTATTGATTTTTTTGTCAACTTTTGCAAAATGACGGTTTTGCCCCATGGGTGGGGTAAAACCGGAACATGGGTGGGGCAAAACCGGAAGCCGTATAAATTCAATGAGAAAAAATATTCTTTCAAAATATTTATTCAAAAGTTAAAAAAAAAAGATACAAATTCTACAAAACAAATAGTTACAAACAAAAATCGCAAACTAAAGTGTCATCTTTATCCTCAAAGTTCGAACAAGCATCATGGGCCCATCGTCGGCATTTAGACCATAGGACCAATCCCTCTCTATCTGTCGAATTAGCATACGGTATAGGTCATTACTAAAAATGCATGCTTCATCCTCATCAACAGTAGAATCGTCACATTAAGCAGGAGTTTGTTGAGGAAATTAGGACTTAATGATGTCTTTGCTTTTAGCACTGTCTTCGTCTTTTTTTTCTTCTTTTTTTCATTTTCTTTCGTCAGTGTTGTAAGAGAGTTTCCTTTTAGCTCTTTTACCTGGTTCTTTTTCCTTTCTGTCTATTTTCTTTTTACTTTCTCTTACCTCTATATATATGTTAATATATATAGAGAGAGAAAATATTGGTTTCATGTCAAAAATTCGATGTCGAGATTTTGATGGATATACACGTTTTGAGGTCCCCTGAATCCAAAAAAGTGGTTTTTGCGACATGGTCTGTCTGTCTATCTGTGTGTCTGTGTGTCTGTGAACAAAATATCTCAAGAAAGGAAAGAGCTAGGATGTTGAAATTTTATATTTAAGTTAGGCACCACCATGGGACGTCACACGAAGCTTTTGAACAAAATCGGCCAAAGAGTACTAGTACTTTAATGATGCACTTTTTCAGTTTTTTTCGATTTTCTCTAAATTTGCTCCAACGATTTTTTTTTAAATTCAAAAATCAATTATTTTTTAGATTCTCTTTAAAATGTATATTCTCATTTTGTCATTGAAATCTTCTGAAGACCACTTTACTCTTGTACTCCATAGAAAAGATAGGAGAAATGGTTGTCATGGTAACAAACTATAAATATTTTGCCATACTTATAAATTTTACATCTTGAAAATCGAATGTTCCGTACTGTCGGAAACTAAATACATGTCGACACAAAAAAATCTGGTGTGACAAGCACAGTACACAACTTTCGATTATCGAAGGTAAGAGAAAGTTGTGTGCTGTGCGCCAGTCACACCAGATTTTTTCCCATTAGACCTACTTTCTGTTTTTCTACATTCTTTTTTCTTTCTTTTCTACTTCCAACTTATAAAGTGTTGATGTTAAAATTGCATTTTCCCCGGCCTTCCCCAGGTTTTCCACCTTTCCTCTTTTTAAGTTAAATTAATAAATGCGAGTATTCGAATTATGACCTGTTATTTTCATTGATTTGTCAAGAAAAAAAAAAAAAAAATGGTGGGGCAAAACCGACCAGATGCGATTTTGCCCCATTCAGTAGAATGCGATTTTGCCCCGCAGTATATACCGAAACAAATTTGGTGTTTTTATAGTTGTAATGCAAATCGTGACAATTCATTACTATGGGGTCATTCCACGTCAGTTCAACCAGGCCATTTCACCCATAATCTCAGATTTTTATGAAACTTGGTATGTTTGTTCTATATATAGAGATAAGTAACAGCACCAAATTTCAATGTTTTATCTCACTTAGTTTTCGAGTTATGGCACTTTAAAGTTTTGATTTTTTCACCTTTCGCGGCTTGAATAATGCCAAACAAAATGTGACATGGAAGAGAAAATAATTTCTCATTTATTTATTTGACCACCAATCTTGATGAAATTTTTTTGGTAGGTTCTTTAAACAATAAGGAATTAGAAAAAAAATATATCACGAATCTAAGTTAATCCTAAAATATAAAAAAAAATTCATATTGTTGATTTTTTTTTAGTTTTGAAAACGCAAACATGATTTAGCGCTAAAGCCGATATCTCCAAAAGGGAATGAGATATTCAAGAAATTTTTTTTTCCTAAATAATCTACATGAAATGGGCTTTAATTTAGTAAAATAAAAATTTTGTGTATTTTGTTCCCTCTATTTCTAAAGTCCATTGCAAGTTTAAATATATAGTTTTACATGTTAAAAAAGGTTTCACGGGCAAAATGAAAATATACATTTTAAAGAGCATCTAAAAAATAATTGATTTAACAATTTTAATAAAAATCGTTGCAGCAAATTTTGAGAAAAATCGAAAAAACTGAAAAAGTACATCAATAAAGTACTAGTCCTTTTTGGCCAATTTTGTTCAAAAGTTTATTTTGAGTGTCCGGGAGGGTACCTAACTTAAATATAAAATTTCAACCTCCTAGCTCAATCCTTTCATGATTTCAAATGGACTCTGTGTGTGTGTCTGCTTAAAACTGAACACAGAAGAAAACACAATCAATTCAATTGAAAGCATGAAAGGATGGAGCTAGGAGGTTGAAATTTTATATTTAAGTTAGGTACCCTCCCGGACACTCAAAATAAACTTTTGAACAAAATTGGCCAAAAAGGACTAGTACTTTATTGATGTACTTTTTCAGTTTTTTCGATTTTTCTCAAAATTTGCTGCAACGATTTTTATTAAAATTCATAAATCAATTATTTTTTAGATGCTCTTTAAAATGTTTATTTTCATTTTGCCCGTGAAACCTTTTTAACATGTAAAACTATATATTTAAACTTGCAATGGACTTTAGAAATAGAGGGAACAAAATACACAAACTTTTTATTTTACTAAATTAAAGCCCATTTCATGTAGATTAGATTTAGAAAAAAAAATTTCTTGAATATCTCATTCCCTTTTGGAGATATTGGCTTTAGCGCTAAACCATGTTTGCGTTTTCAAAACTAAAAAAAAATCAACAATATGATTTTTTTTTATATTTTAGGATTAACTTAGATTCGTGATATATTTTTTTTCTAATTCCTTATTGTTTAAAGAACATACCAAAAAAATTTCATCAAGATTGGGTGTCAAATAAGCAAATGAGAAATGATTTTCTCTTCCATGTCACATTTTGTTTGGCATTCTCCAAGCCACGGAAGATGAAAAAATCAAAACTCTAAGTGCCATAACTCGAAAACTAAGTGAGATAAAAAATTGAAATTTGGTGCTGTTACTTATCTTTATATATAGAACAAACATACCAAGTTTCATAAAAATCTGAGATTATGGGTGAAAATTTTTTATTTTTTTGGTTGATTTGACGTGGAATAACCCTATGTTAAAATATGCTACTATATACAGTGAATTCATATATTTACTTAACTTATGTAAAAGTAGCAGTCTTGTCATATATAAAATAAGATTTTTGTCACCCTAAAATCAGACAAAAAGTTACGAAAATTTTCAAAAAATATTCACACCTAAACCACGGGGCCGATAGACAAGAAACACAGCTTCATCTACTTTTTATAGCTGTCTTCTTAATAGTTGATATTGTTCTCATCGAATTTCAGCTCACATCACACAAATACGAGAGGGGTCGGTTTGACCCGCCGGTACGGTTTTACCCCACTTTCCCCTACTAATGAAGGCCAGATGGGTAACTCGGAATTATTCTTGTGTTGGGAGATATGGCCATGCCGATTTGGAAAATTTAAATCATGGATAACTTTCTTATTTCAAATGGAACATGCTATTTTTTTAATGCCATGGGACGTAGAATTTAATTAGCTTTCAGATGATATAAGGTTGTCTATATCTATCTTTTTGTAATTTTATTTTTATTTCAAAATATCTGATTAATTTGACTTACGAATGAAGAAAACAATTAAAATAACAATCCAAATGCAAAATAAAATGGTAATAAATGGAAAAGATATGCTAAATATTCGAAAATGTATTTAAATTTCCTTTAAAAACATTTATTTAAACTCCTCAAAGAAGTCCCGCTTGCTCAAATTAGGGTTATGATTTTTCTCCAAGATGGCGCACCTCCTAAGCTGAACGTAACCCAAATTTCTTTTTCTAGAAGTTCGAATAAATGATTTTAAAGGAAATTTAAATACATTTTCAAAATCTTTTCCATTTATTACCATTTTATTTTGCATTTGGATTGTTATTTTAATTGTTTTCTTCATTCGTAAGTCAAATTAATCAGATATTTTGAAATAAAAATAAAATTACAAAAGATAGATATAGACAACCTTATATCATCTGAAAGCTAATTAAATTCTACGTCCCATGGCATAAAAAAAGTAGCATGTTCCGTTTTAAATAAGGAAGTTTCTATGATTGAAATTTTCCAAATCGGCATGGCCATATCTCCCAACACAAGAATAATTCCGGGTTACCCATTTGGCCTACATTAGTACATTTCAATGTTAGTAACCTCACAAAAGAACAGTCCCCAAAGTTTTATGGTTCGCTCGATATTCAATTTTTTCAGACAGCAGTTATTTCACTAAAGCCCGATTTGCGGCTAAACAGTTTGTTTTAGCATACATTGCATGACATAAAGTCATACTAAAATTGGCAGTAGAATCCAAATATGCAATAATATACAGGGCGTTCCATTTAAAAAAAACATAACTTTGATATGGACCACCCTGTATATGAGGTGCAATTGGAACAAAAATATTTTTAATTTGTAGCCCTAAAGGCGCTGCATTATGCACCATCGAGAAACTTTTAAAATATCGGTTAATAAGCCCACAATCTTCCGTCAGCGCACTATTGGCCCACCCGGTATATGTGACTGTCCATATGAAAAGGCACCAAATCTTCCTTGAGCTAAATTTTCAGGAGAGCCGATTTACTAAAAAAGTTCAAAAAAATCGATTTTTTTCTTTCTCTTGCATATATGTATATGTTAATATACATATATACATAGAGAGAGAAAGTATTGGATTCATGTCAAAAAGTCGAGATTTTAATGGATATGCAGGTTTTGAGGTCCCCTGAATCCAAAAAGTTGTTTTCGCGACATGGTTTGCCTGTGTATGTTTGTGTTTGTGAAGAAAATATCTCAAGAACAAAAAGAGCTAGGAAGTTGAAATTTTATATTTAAGTTTGACGCCCCCATAGGACGTGACATGAAGCTTTTGAACAAAATCGGACAAAGAGTACTAGTAGATTTAAAATGTTTGAAATTCTATATTGACAAATATTTTTTTTGGGCTTTTCTTGTACTTGCGGGAGAGGGGTTGCCGAATAATTAGTTGATTTGTATATTATATAGTTTGTTATAATTATTTTCATTTTTTCGATACTGTGACGGCGCTACACGGGTCGAGGGTAGGTGAATGCACCCCCTGGCTGCCCCCTCTCCAATCAGCTTGAGAGCAAAGTTATGGGATGGCAAATAAATTTGTAATTATTTTTATATAATAAAATAATAAATGATTTAAAAATAAAAATGTTTTCTCTTAAAGTATAGAATAAAAAAATTCTATAAATTTTTTTTTTGTTGGGGGGGGGGCGCAAATTATAATTTTGGCCCCGGGCGCAAGTTTTCCTTGCTGCGGCCCTGGTTTAAATACAGCTTTTACGAACCAATCATCTTTAAATACGTTCTTGCCAAGGCTTTCTTGCAACCCAAAATTATTTAGCGGAAGGTTTAAACCAACAAAAGCGTTTAACGAACCGTTAAATACATTCTTGCAACCCGGCATGAGGATGGACGAATAAAATTTTGTGCGAAACATCTTTTCGGCATTTGGCATCCAAAGGCTCTCTTTATTTGCTGCACCTCTACTTGCTCTCTTCCATTCTATAACATCAACAGCAACTCTTCATCTTAGATAATTTTATATTCACAAATAAGATAAGATGCTTTCCAAATGTTTAATTCAGATTTTGTTTTTTGTTTATTAACCATATAATAATGCATCTTGAAAGAACAAATTATGATAAAATTAAAAACAGTAGTATAGTTTTTTCATCTTTTTCTATTATAAAAACCAAAATAAATATCACAAATTGAATATTTTAAAATCTTGAGTTAATAGATTTGCCACACCTGTCAGATTCCACTTTTCGGGCCATATATATTCTAATTAAAAAAAATAATAAATATTATATACTTACAAATGAATTGACAGCTGGAGGTTAGATTTCCATATTTCATTTTTGAATTTCATTTTTCAATTATTTTATTAACATTTTGATTATATCATTCACTAAATAAAAAGGAAACAAAATCGTCAATGCTTTAAAACATTATAAAATATGAAATAAAAGCTTTTAAGTTGTTTTTTCCGGGGGGGTTGGTTTTTTACATTTTATACATCGGCCTAGTTTTATCCGTGATAGTTTTATACATGTATAAAACTATCACGGATAAAACTAGGACCATATACATGTATAAAACTATCACGGATAAAACTAGGCCGATGTATAAAATGTAAAAAACCAACCCCCCTCCCCCGTAAAAAACAGCTTAAAAACTTTTATTTCATATTTTTTAATGTTTTAGAGCATTGACGATGTTGTTTGTTTTTTATTTAGTGAATAATATAATCAAAATGTTAATAAAATAATTGAAAAATGAAATTCAAAAATTAAATATGGAAACCTAACCTACAGCTGTCAATTCATTTGTAAGTATATGATGAGTTGAATTGCTTAAATGTTTGCTAAAATGCTCGAGGAATAACAAAACGTGAATTCTTAACAAACGTGTTTATTTCGTGAAATTATTAACAACAATGAGAAAAAAATATTAATTGATTAATTATTACATAATTTATAGGAATGAATTCCTTTAGTCAATTTTTCGCTCGGAGTAATTATTGACATTAAAATTAAAATAATTAATTAGTAAAATCTCCGAACATACCGCCGGCCTTGAAATAGTAATTTCAAAACAGTTCTTCTGAGTCTTCAATTGGAAGTAAAGATATCTTGACAATAGGTCGTTTGTATACACCATCAGATGTTTTCACTGTGACTGCACGAACCATTCCATCTTCTCCTGGATGTGTATGAAGTATCCGCCCTAACTTCCATCTGCCAGGCGCTAATCTTTCGTCTTTTAGCAAAATTAATTGACCTACGGATATGTTCTCTCGTGAACATTTCCACTTTGGCCTCTGTTGAAGTCTTGAAAGATATTCATTGGACCATCTCTTCCAAAATTGTTGTCGCATCTGTTCAATCAGTTGCCATCTTCTAAGACGGTTCACTGGTACTTGGGTCACATCTTTATGAGGTAGACTCAACAAGGAATCTACAATTAAGAAGTGTCCAGGTGTCAGTGGTTGCAAATCATTGGGATCACTGGACAGGGCAGTAAGAGGTCTCGAATTGACGCAAGCTTCAATTTGTATGAGCAATGTGGTTAATTCTTCAAATGTCAGCTTGCTTGATCCGACAATTCTTCGCAAATGATATTTGATGGATTTTACACCGGCTTCCCACAACCCTCCAAAATGTGGTGCACCTGGAGGATTGAAATGCCATTCAATTTCGAGTTGGCTAAGAAAATTTGAAGCTGCTTCAGTAAATATCTCTGATTTCAATGTTTTGATTATAGCTTGTAATTCCTTATTAGCACCAACAAATGTAGTGCCGCAGTCGCTATAAATATCAAGAGGTTTTCCTCGTCGTCCAACAAATCTCTTTAAGGCTGCCAAAAAAGCCTCTACTGTTAAATCGCTTACAGCTTCGAGGTGAATTGCCCTCGTTACAAAGCATATGAATAGTACAATATATCCCTTATATGTTGTACGGTTTCTTCCTTTCATAATTCTTAAATATAATGGACCCGCATAATCAAGGCCCGTTTTGGTAAAGGCTCGAGAAGGATTAACTCGAGAAGTAGGTAGCGCTGCCATAATCTGATTTTCGACTTCAGACTTTTGCTTATGACATGTGACGCATCTGTGAATTATTTGTTTCACTGTAGAGAGAGCATTCACAATCCAGAATTGCTCTTGAAGAATCGTTAAAAGCAGTTGAGATCCTGCATGTAGATTTTTAATGTGATAATTTCGTATTATTAACTTTGTTAAGTGCCCATTTTTGGGAAGCAGAATAGGATGTTTTCGAAAATATGATAGGGATGACTTATTTAGTCTTCCTCCAACTCTTAACAGGCTGTTTTCGTCCAAGAATGGGTTTAAACTTAGAATCTTACTTTTAGACTTCAAGGGTTTGTTAATTTTTAATCTTTCGATTTCTTCTGAAAAATAATGTGTTTGGGTAAATTGAACTAATTTCATTAATGATTGTTTCAATTCTTGTGTCGTCAAAGGTCCTTTGATTCTTTGACATTTATTTTCTTCTTTAAGTTTAGCGTTGTGGATGAATCGACAACACCAACTTAGGATTCTTTGAAGATGCGTTAAAGAAGAAAATTTTTCAATAAAAATAATGTCTTCATTTACTTCTACATGTAAATTAATAGGCCTATGTTTTATTTTTCTTTCTTCTAGATTTGTACTTAAGTTTTCAACAGGTTCCGGAGCACCCGCTGCAAGGATGCACTCAGGACCATGCCACCAAAGACTATTTGATATGAGTTTGGATGGAACTAATCCTCGAGAAGCACTATCTGCAGGATTGTTTTTACTATCAATATGATGCCAATGACATGTAGGAACATTTGTTTGAATTTCGGATACACGATTGGCAACAAAACTCTTCCAACGTGATGGATGTGAGTCGATCCAAGCGAGTGTGATCGTGGAATCCGACCAAGCATGAACTTCTTGAATTTCTAGAGTAGATGCTTGTAAAAATGTCTTGATGACTCTAGATACTAATAATGCTGAACATAATTCCAATCTGGGTAAGGATATTGTTTTGATGGGAGCTACTCTTGACTTTGCCATAATAAGCTCACTAGCCACTTGTCCTGCTTCATTCTTCGATACTAGATATATGGCTGCAGCATAAGCCTTTTCTGAAGCATCGCAAAATCCATGAAGGTGAAGGACATACTTGAAGTGAACAATCTGCCTGGGAATTTGAAATGTATTCACAAGCTTGAATTTTTCAAAAATCATCTTACAATAGGTTACATCTTCGATTGAATCATCCCATGAAACATTTGTTTTCCATAGATCTTGAAAAGTGATCTTCAGCGTGATTGTGCATGGTGTTAACCAACCAAGAGGATCAAATATTTTTGAGATTACTGATAAAAATATTCTTTTAGTTAACTTTTCAGGCCATTGTAATGAAATTGTACATATAAATTCATCTGTTGCAGATTCCCACTGAACGCCCAATGTCTTGATTCTCTCATGGCGTCCGATTTCTAGTGGAAGTGCAGTTTCTCTTTTTTCAGGTGGAACTGCTTGAAGCACTTCAGGATCATTTGAGATCCATTTCCTCAAATCAAATCCTCCTTTCTTGAGGGTTTCATCTAATTTTTCTTGAATATATAGGGCTTCTTGTACTGTATTTGCGCCCGTTAGAAGGTCGTCAACATAGAAATCTTGTAATATAATTCTTGAAATTTCAGGGAAGTCATTTTCATCGAGCGCTAATTGTTGTAACGACTTGATGGCTTGATATGGTGCTGATGCAGTACCATATGTTACCGTCAAAAGCCGATAATCTTGGATAGGTTCCTTTATTGATGACCTCCAGACGATCCTTAGGAAATCAGAATCTTGAGGATGAATTCGAATCTGCCGATACATTTTTGCAATATCTGCCGACATTCCGATGTGGTAGCCTCTGAATCGAATTAAGAGTTGAATTATGTTGTCTTGTAACTTCGGACCAACCATTAAAAGATCATTAAGGGATACTCCTGTTGATGTCTTTGCTGATGCATCAAAGACGACTCGTAACTTTGTAGTGGAGCTTGATTCCTTAATGACTGCATGATGAGGGAGATAGCATATTTGATCATCGGACTTACATAATTCATCTCTAGGCACTTGTTCCATATGACCAAGATTTAAATATTCATCCATGAACTCTGAATATTGTTTTTGGAGTTCAGGTTTATTCACCAAGTGTTTCTCGACTTGGAATAATCGCTTAACTGCTATATCTCGAGAGTTACCAAGTTTATTATCAGATTCTTTAAACGGTAACCTAACTATATATCTTCCCGTAGAGTCTCTATAATGGGTATTTTTAAAATGATTTTCACATTCGACTTCTTCATTGTTCAACTTTTGGTTAGGAGCTACATCATCATCTAGGTTCCAAAATCTAGAGATAAGTTCATATTCATCTGTGAAGGACGAAAATGCTTTTATATCGTTTGATAACTCTAGATTTATCTTCCCAGATAAGATCCATCCTAGTGCGGTATTCATCACATTGGGGGCACCATTAGAGCCTTGGATAAGCCCGTCCCGAATTAATGAGGAATATATATCGGCACCTAATAAAACATCTATCTGACCTGGTTCTGACCAATGTGGATCCGCTAGTGTTAAATTCTGAATATATGGCCAAGCATTTTTATTCAGATTTGAATGAGGAAGAGTTGAAGTTATTTTATTAAGTATGAGTGCCTTTACATTAAAGATTGAGGAAGTCGAAAGTGGTGCAAATGTTAAATTAACATATTCATGTGCTCTTGAAATTGAGGTGGAATTTAATCCTGATATTGAAAAATTAGTGTTAAAGTGACGTACTCCTAATTTTTTAGCACAACTTGACGTAACAAAGCTGGCCTGGGACCCTGAGTCAAGTAGGGCTCGACATATGATAAAGTTTCCTGTTTTTGTTTGGAGTCTAATAAGAGCAGTTGACAATAAGACATGTGTCATTTCATTATTCTTTGTGACATGCATCGTGACTACACTGAAAAAGCAATATATTTATAGTTAATAGATTTTATTTAATGCAAAGAAATCCTTGACATAATAATGGCGAAATAAAAAGTCGGTTCAATACTAATATTTGATATTTTTTTATTAAATATAATATATGACTAGCTAAAATATAGATATATTAATAGTTAAGATGCCTCTATTTGAATCAGTTACAATAATTTTATTCCCATATCCCTTTTGCAAAAGCGGCTCAACCCTAGATATATAAATAGTTAAGATGCCACTATTTAAACCGAGCATCACTAGAGTTTATTATTAAGATAATGATATTTGAATTAAATGGTCGAATCCTCAAATTTAATAATACAGTACTTATATAAAATATTTATTTATTTTAGTCAAAATTTTTTTATTTTAAGAAAAATCTACATATTTTTGGATAGAAGAATAATATATTAATATCGAACAGAAGCTATATTAAAATTAAAAACTTGAGTAGTTAAGTTAAATATTCAATAGGTTATATTAAAAAATTAAAAATTTCAATGAATTACTAAACTATATGAAGGAACTTTTGTGGTTATTATTATTATTACGGGAGGTTTTAATTATAGACCACATTAGTATTAATTATTAATTAAAAATAAATATTGTAAAACGTCCCAACTGCTTATTCTGCAGTCGTTTTCAAGTCCTGTGCACTTGAAAATGAATGCAGAATAATCAGTTGGGACGTTTTACAATATTTATTTTTAATTAATAATTAATACTAATGTGGTCTATAATTAAAACCTCCCGTAATATCTGAAGGAAGTAAATATATTAATTTAAAACAATAAGTTTACATTTATTATAATTTTTTATTATTATGGATTAAATTATATAATACAATTTTAATTACATACCAGTAATTATACAATAATATCGCAGAAATGAAGAGGAAGGAATGCAGTCAGAAAGAAAACCTTTAATATCAAATCAAACTCCTTTATAACAAATGGTTTCTGCCAATTTTTGGGGCATTTTTTATAAAGGAGTTTGATTTGATATTAAAGGTTTTCTTTCTGGATGCATTCCTTCCTCTTCATTTCTGCGATTTAATTATACAAAGATATTTATTGTTTTGAAAATAGTACGTAATAATAATATCACATAAATAACTTTGGCACTGTGTTGAAAGTTCTTTTTTAACTTCATATATTGTTAAAATTGCTCGTCCTGTTGCATTTTCTTCTAAACCTTGTTTTAAAGTGATATGATTTTTTTCAAAACATCTTTTAATTCTTCTACTGCAGATAAAATTGGTGAAATACTTGTTATGACAAGCGGTGATGAATTAGAAGTTGAAGATTCCAAAGAAACAGTATTAGCAGCAATCTGTAATTTAGAGAATTGATTTAAAATTAAAAGTTTCAGTTGTATGCACTCACATTTTTTATATTCATATGTACAAAAAAAAATCGGTTATTATATTTTTGTAAAAATTGGAAAATAATTAAAAAGTGAAATTGATTTAATAGTAATTATAGTTTTGTATACCAGTATAATTATATGGTATGTTAGCGAGGCGAATAGCTGAATCAGTATGTAGTAGAAAATAAAAGGTCGAGCAGCTATGTTAATTTCTTTATTTAAGAACCCACAGCGACGTTTCGGTCGACTATGCGACTATCTTCATGAATGTCTTTCAAAGAACTTGAGAGGTTTTTCTTTTGACTGAACTCTAGCCATGAAGATAGTCGCATAGTCGACCGAAGCATCGCTGTGGGTTCTTAAATAAAGAAATTAACATAGCTGCTCGAACTTTTATTTTCTACTAAAATTATATGATGTCCAGTTTATTACATTTTATTTAAAAATAAATATTTATTTAAAAATAAATATTAACAAGTGCCTATAAAATTTCCAGAAATTTTTAAATAAAATAATTTTATTTAAAATAGCCTTGCAACGTAATTATTTATTTTTTAAAATATTAATTAATTTAAATTTATATCTAAAAAAAAGCTGACTAAATTTTTAAAATGGTTGTATTAAATGTCTATGATGATATGAGTATACTAAATAATTTGTAATAAAATTTAAATATATGTGACCGTCCACTTGAAAAGTTACCAAATCTATACTGGGCTAAATTTTCAGGAGAGCCGATTAGAAAAAGTTTTTTTTTATTATTGATTTCGATTCTCTAGTTCTTCATCTTATATGATGAAATATTCGATCCATCAGAATATATTTATTTTATTTAAAAAATATGAAAAAAACAAGACTTTAAACTCATTTTTCTCAAAACTAGGTTTAAAAATTCACCGAGACCAGAATCGCTGGTCACATTTACAAGTTGTGAACCAGTGTATAAGAATCTCGGAGAATAAGAAGTCAGATATATGCCCCGGTTAAAAAATTTTTTTTTTCTCGGGTTCCTATATCTGAAACACACTTACTTTGCCATTGGCCAAATGGTTTTTCCGACGGCCATTTAATTAAGTTAAAAAAAAAAAAAAAAAAGGTTTAAAAATTCATATCTTCCAAACAAAAAATGAGTCATATATATCTCAGATAGATAATTGAATATGTTAGCTTATCAAAAAAAAGTAAAAATATTGAAGAATGGAAAACATACATACCGTATTCATAATACTTCTTTCGAAGAATCAACCTTAACCCCACTTTTGGGAATATCGTTTCGAGTTCTTTTTCACTGTTTAAAAGAGCATAAAGAATGCTTAGGCTTGTAATCCCATTTTCTGTAGAAAATAAATTCAAAATTAGATAAGAAATTTAGAAAAAGTCACCGCTATATAGATAGCTAATAATTAATGCCGCTAATACAACAGTATTCAGTTGATATGAATTTTTACTTACCATTTAAGGTTTCGCTAATATTTGATAGTCCCCAATCTTCTAGAAGATCATCTAATTCCATCCTATTGTTTGATGAGATTGTGCCTATTAAAAATAAGCGAAATGCACAGTTGAGATATAAAATAATAATATATTGATGAAAGCGTATAGATCATGTAAAAATGGCTGCGCTAGAAATAACTGCTTTCCGACCATGTTTCCGACTGCTTCAAACTATATAGTAGAGGAAGGGAGCTGGAAGGGAGGTTTTTTTGTTTTAATTTCACTTTTCTCTGTTAGGGGCGCACTTGTCACTTTTAAATAAATTTGATATCTTAACTATTAATATATTGATACTTGCGAGAAATTTTAGTAAATTTACTATCAAAAAATATTGTTTTGGATTAAACCGCAGCTTTTATTTAAAGCAAACAAAATGTATGTTTTATTTTAAGTGACATTTAATTAAATAGAATAAATTACTCAAATAAATTTTTTGCTTATATTAAATACTTTAAAATTTTGTCACTATTAATAATATGTCGACGTATATTTATTATAAATAAAATATCTTTAATACAAATATATTTTACTAAAAATGCCCAACTCTTTCAATATATTAATATTAAAGAAATTTTTTTTACTGTGTACAGACCCTGAATTTGACGGCTCTGACTTAACTTTACTTTTTTCATTTTGGTTTGAATGAATTACTGATAATTCAACTTTTGCGCCGGTGACATTGCCTTGTGGTTTTTCTGAATGCAGAAAAGAATTGTGACGCTTATTACATATTTTACAGTTACTTGATTTACATACATTTATTGAATGACCCGGTCTCAAACAATTGAAACATAACTTCAACGATTTTATAACTTCATGCCTTTCTTCCGGTGATTTTGAGCTTAAATCAGGACAATTATATATATAATGTTCTTTAGAACAATGAGGGCAAGCCAAATTAACGGATCCATAATGAACTGAAGCTTTTGAGACTTTAAGTTGAGTTGGTTTGTCTTTAAGATGTGTTGAAACTTGCGGCTTGTGAGTTGGAGATACTGCTAATATGGCTTGAGCTCTATTATCCAAGAATTTCATGAGAGAAACAAATGTAGGGATTTTGTCATTGTTCAATGACAATTCCCATTGCTTGCGGGACTCTGAATCTAGTTTTGAAGTGGTTAAATAGACTAAAATTGCATCCCAATGTTCCACCGGGATTTTAGCTACTCGTAATGCTCGAACACATTCATTTGTTACATCAACTAAATTTCTTAAAAATGTAGGCGATTCTGAAGTCATGCTTTTTTGGTTTATCAATCGTTCGAGAATTGAATTAATAATTTTCCTGTGGTTATGGTACCGATTGTTTAAAATTTCCCACGCCTCAATATAATTTTCGTCCGAAATTTGAATAGACTGAATTAAAAGGGCGGGTTCATTACGAAGGGCCGATTTCAAATATTGTAGTTTTTGTGCCGAGCTTAAATTTGTTTTATTATGAACCGAAGCAACAAACAAATCCCTAAAATGAGTCCATTCTTGTAAATTTCCTGTAAATACAGGCAGTTCAAGTTTGGGGAGTTTGATTTCATTACTTGTGTTAGATAAATTAGATCCTAATATACTCTCATTTCTTAAAGATGTATTTGGGATGCGGGCGTCTAATAATTTAATTTTAAGTTCAATTAATTTCTTTTCTAATCCTGAAATTTCGCTTGCCATTTGTTGATATTCTTCATCATTACAAACGGCATTGTATTGCTCTTCAAAATTATTTAATGATAAATTTAATTCATTTATTTTGGCTACATAAATTTCAATTTGTGAATCAGATATAACTTCAATTTCATTGATTGATGTAATTAGGCGTGTAATTTTGCCTTTCAAGACTCGTTTCGTAACATTTAATTCTTTTGTGGTCGCCATTGAAAATATAAATATTAATTTGTTACCTTAATTTTCGATGAATTTCTATATCAGATCAAATTATTTGTGTGATTATCTTATCCGACATCGAAGGACCAATAAAAATGATGAGTTGAATTGCTTAAATGTTTGCTAAAATGCTCGAGGAATAACAAAACGTGAATTCTTAACAAACGTGTTTATTTCCTGAAATTATTAACAACAATGAGAAAAAATATTAATTGATTAATTATTACATAATTTATAGGAATGAATTCCTTTAGTCAATTTTTCGCTCGGAGTAATTATTGACATTAAAATTAAAATAATTAATTAGTAAAATCTCCGAACAGTATATTTATTATTTTATTTAATTAATAACGTTTCGGCCACTCATTCTGTGGCCTTCAGGTACAATTCAGCTAACAATTGTAAGCTTATAAAGGTTGTTACATCTGTGATAATCTCAATTTATGAGTAGATCCTGTATGAATCTCAATTGAATTGAGTTTAGAATTTAGAAATGAAAGGTGAGTTAATTAAGGTTTATAATTCATTAAAACGTCAGATGTTTAATTTTTATAATAATAAATAAAGAGATTAAATAATTATTATAAAAATAAACATCTGACGTTTTAATTAATTTTAACTTTAATTAAGTTACCTTTCATCATTTACACGTCAGAAATAGAGGAATATATTCAACATATTAGAATTTAGACTTTATAATTGTTATCACAGAGCAAGGTATTTCGAATAGACAAGGTAGGTCCATTCTCTTCGTGAGAATTCGTTTGTTTTCGGCTCTGAGCCCCTGGCGGCTCCTTGCTATTGCGGCCCAATGGAACTATATACAATTCTTCATATTAAATCAAATATTTTTCAATTTACATTTAAATATCACTTATTTGATGTTAATTAAAGATAAATTAGATAAAATGAATGCATAAAATATAGAAATGTGCAGGGGTTTATGTAAAAAAAATCGTTTAACCACAAAATAGCACTCGATCAGAATTATTTTAATTTTAACTTTTAATCTATATAAGGCTATTAAAAAAAAAAATAGTAATAGGGAGAAAAATATAAGTTAATTAATTTTCGATTCTTAATTAAATAATCAAAGGATTATATTTTTTTTCTATTTAGTTTCTCCTAAAAACGTAAAAAAAAAATATATGGGGCATTCCACGCCAACTCGACCACTTTTGAACCCGACCATTTTTGATTTTGCTGAAACTTTGTCATCTTTTTGTACCCTATTGAAAACGTGTTTGAGAATTTTTTCAGATTTTACGACCCAGTCAAAAAAAAGTTATAGCATTTTCAAAAAACATCGATTTTTTTTTTAAATAACCGTAAAACTTTCAAAAATTAACTTTTTTTTAATTTTTTTTTTATAAAAAACTTTGATTTTTTCTACAAATGCTCTGAAAATTTCAAAGTGGGATTATTTTGCGTTCTATTTTTTTTTATTTTTTGAAAAAAAAAAATTTTTTTTCTCCGCTTATTTATCATGATGGTGCTCTTAAATTCTTCCAGGATTGACTGAGATTCTAGAAAATTGAAGAAAAATAATAATAATAATAGTTAGAGGTGATGAAAATCGAGAAAATTCCATTTATCCTGAAAAAGATAGAAATTAGTTGTGTATTCAACTACTGAAGAATTTAAAGCGTCAAGTAAAAGCTTAGAAACATGGGCGTAACTAGGGAGGTGCCAGGGGCCTGGCCCTCCCCAGAAATCTCCTTGCCCCAAGAAAAATTGAGAAAATATGGGGCTTTCCAGGCCCACCGGAGGATGGCTGGTCCCATGGCCCCTCTTTAATTTTTCTTGGGGCAAGGAGCTTTCTGGGGAAGCCCGGCCCCCCTGGCACCCCCCTAGTTACGCCCATGTTTCTAAGCTTTTACTTGACGCTTCAAATTCTTCAGTAGTTGAATACACAACTAATTTCTAATTTTTTCAGGATAAATGGAATTTTCTCGATTTTCATCACCCCTAACTATTTTTATTATTATTTTTCTTCAATTTTCTAGAATCTCAGTCAATCCTGGAAGAATTTAAGAGCACCATCATGATAAATAAGCGGAGAAAAAAAAATTTTTTTTTTTCAAAAAAAAAAAAAAAATAGAATGCGAAATAATCCCACTCTGAAATTTTCAGAGCATTTGTAGAAAAAATCAAAGTTTTTTATAAAAAAAAAAAATTTAAAAAAAAAGTGTCATTCATCCCGAAATTTTTGTTTTTTTCCGAAAATGTCAAAAAAAACGTTCAAGATGAATGTGTAAAATTTTGTCATATTTTTTTCTGAAAAGTACATTTAATGACAAAAATTTCAAAAAAAAAAAAAAAAACGTCCCGATAAGTTAATTTTTGAAAGTTTTACGGTTATTTAAAAAAAAAAATCGATGTTTTTTGAAAATGCTATAACTTTTTTTTGACTGGGTCGTAAAATCTGAAAAAATTCTCAAACACGTTTTCAATAGGGTACAAAAAGATGACAAAGTTTCAGCAAAATCAAAAATGGTCGGGTTCAAAAGTGGTCGAGTTGGCGTGGAATGCCCCATATATATATATATGTTTAGAAAAGGAAGGTTAGACTGAGTTAAAAAAAAAAAAAGAGAATTTTATAAATTTAAATAAATTCCTGCCTTTGTTCAGAAAAAAGCAAAATATTCTTTTGACCTTTGGGTTTATGATCGAGTTCCAAAAAAACCCCTTTTCGGTCTCTTTGTTTAGAAGAATCAAATATTCCGCATGTGGTTTCTCAATGTTTTAAAAGGCAGAACATAAGTTTCTGGGTTTAACCCTTCATTAAATAAACAATAGTTTTCAAATTAACTAGGCCTAAAGTAATATTATATTGATTATAATATAATTCACAAAACAAAATTACATTCTAATACATTTCTACTTGTAGTTCAGAGATCTTTTAAAACATTACCTTTATATAAAATATTAAAAAAAAAAAACATAATTCTTAATTTTATTCATATAAATTTGTTATTTAATTATCATTTTTGGCTTTATTTTAAATTTTCATTCTTCATTTATGACACTGACAAAAAGGTTTCAATTTATATATTTTCCCTCATCCATTAAAGTAGCGCCTGTAATGTGAATAAAAATTAAATCAAATATTCTAGTTTGTTATTTTAATCATATTTTTATTTTGTACATACCTGGATAAAATTTCTTTAGATATCTTGTGCATTGTGTTAGTAGAGAATTGGGATTTGTCAGATTCCACTTTTCGGACATTTTACAACTTAAAATTAATTTTCTTATGTTTGTTTCCTTTTAAGAGACCTAATTTAATAAAAGTATTATTATTATTATTATTATTATTATTTTATTCATCGTTTTAAATACAGTGAGTATATACGAAGGAGATTTACAATTAACCATATGTGTATGCGAAATAGTGATACAAGCAACAAAGGGTGAAAAAAAGCATACATGCAGCAACATTTTATACATAATTGTTCAACATTTTAATAATTTACCAAATGCCAAATTAATATTAATACATAAATTCACTCATTCATTCATAATAAAGGACCGTAACCTTAGCGCGGCTTCAATGTAGTAATATATTTTCTTTAGCTCCCGAATTTGTGCCCCATTAATTTTCCTCCCAAGCTCTTCGTTGGAACCTATATCGTTAGCCCATCCTATATGGTAGTTTCTCTCAGAGACATAGACCGGACATTCACTAATTATGTGCAGCAGAGTCTCCGGCCTCTGGAGATTGCAGAATGAGCAATTGACTCGCTGGTCTATTCTTACCAGGTTGTTACCGGCAGATAGGACCAAAAGATATTTATTGGCCACCCTAATCTGGGCAATAGTTTTGGTTATTTTGAAATTGATTCTTGCAGTAAGATATTGTTGTGGAAAGAATCCGTTTGAAGTGAACACACTCCTGTACAAGCAGCCAAACGAAGAGGCAGAGACAAAAGCTCGATCGGCTTCCATGAAGTCGCGCTTACAACTCTCCAAGGAGTATTTAATCGCTCTTCTGACAGATCCCAAATTTAAAAGGTCGATCCCTCTCACAGAACTGAGTCTGAGAAGCTCCTCCACCTGGCGAACCCAATTATATTTTAATTCATTGCTGGATCTTGCGATGTTGTGCAGTCTTCGATAGCAGAGCAGAGGGTATCTACCGTCCTCCATTTGAAGTAGTTTAGCTATCCATTTGAGGGTTGCCTTTAATATTCTATGTTGTAGTTTTATAACTCCCGCCTCCAGCCTCACCACCGCATCCGGGGTTGTACTCGGGAGACCCAGCAACCTTTTGAAGAATCGCACCTGAGTTCTCTCGATTGTCTCAACGTAGCGGAGACCCCAAACCGGCGCACCATACAGAACAACGCTGGCCACCAGCGCCTCATACACCCTCATCCGAGCTGCCCAGGAGTCGCACCTGGATCGCGAAAGCACACCCAGAGCAGAGCCGATTGCAGCAGCCGATTTGCGATTGGCAGACACAGCAGCCTCACGGAACAGTCCCGAACTGACAAAAGGAATTCCGAGAAAGTCATATTTCTGCACACACGGTATTATTTCATCATTATAAAGAAAGCTCGACGGTCCAGAATATCTACCCCTATGGAAAACAACCACTCTGGTCTTTGTGGTATTAACTACGAGATGGTTCCTCTTGCAGTATTCACCCAATATCCTCAATTTTTTAGAGATATCCATTGGAGAGTCCCCGAGAAGAGTGAGATCGTCAGCAAAGAACAGAGCCTGAACTCTTGAAGACGAGTCAACACTCAGGCCCGTACAGTCATCGAGCTCTCCTACCATATCAGATATAAAGAGAGAGAACAGAATGGGACTCAGAACCTCCCCCTGAAGGACTCCCCGTGTAATTCTAGTGGCTTCCGAAAGCGAGAGTTCACTTTTGACACTTGCTGTTGCCTTCTCGTAGAGATTCTTTACTAGTCGTATAAATTTCGAGCTAATTCCCAACTTGAATAGTTTTGACCAAAGTGTCTGATGGTTCAGGGAGTCAAACGCCTGCTTAAAGTCCACGAAGACAGCATACACTCGCCCTCCCGGCCGCTGAAGATGAATCTGAACCAGGGAACTCAACACAAAGTGGTTATCCTGACAGCTTCTACCCCTCCTAAATCCCGATTGAGCCTCAGGAAGGATCTCCGTAAGTTCCAGCCATCTCTGCAGACGGGTTAATAAGATCTGTGTAAATAATTTTGTTATTGTATTGACCAAAGCAATTGGTCTGTAGTTGGCTGGATCGGACTTTTCCCCTTTCTTATGTAGCATAACCAGATGTAGCTCCGACCAAGAATTCGGCACTTCCTGATGGCACAGTATTTTATTAAACAAGGTCTCCATGTACAAGATCCAATTGCTCGGAAGATGCTTGAAGAACTCATAAGAAATCATATCGGGTCCAGCTGCTTTGTTGTTTTTTGAGCCCGCCAAGGCGCAGAGGATCTCATCATTGGAAATAGGAACGTCGAGGATTGGGTCACCAGCATCAATGTATATGGAGTTGTCCAGAGGAGCCGGAGCATACATCTCTCTAAGTCGCGATGACCATTCATCCAAGGTAATAACAGGAGGACTATTCGTTCTTCGTCTAGTCTTATTGATTTCCATCCAAAAGGATTTGCTGTCTCTTGCACTTGCCAATCTTTCTACAGCTTGCTTTTGATATTTTGCTTTTTTATCTTTAAGAAGAGTTTTGTATCTTCTTTTTAACTGATGATAATCAGATGATTTTACTTGATCAAAATTTGATGAGATAAGGTCCTTAAGAGAGAGTTTTAATTGTCGCTTTAGTCTGAAACATTCAGTGTCATACCAGGGGTGGTTGTTTTTTCTTGCGCCGGAATGAGCCTTGATATATTTCACCATTCCCAGCTCCTTTGAAGTCTGTACAATAGTGGAAATCATGTTTTCATTTATGCTGTTTGGCGAGCAATCTGTGGGGTCTATCATACAATAAGGCGACTGATGCATCAAGCCTGTATATTCCATCGATTTGTCCGAATTCCATTTCATCCTACCCATCATACGCCCTTGACAATCAGCTTGAGGAAGCCGGCCTCGTGTGCGGCCTAATCGAATAATGACTGGGAAGTGATCCGAGTGACACTCATTCCCTGACACATACAGATCTTCTATAAAACTCAGGTCCAGTAAATTGCACCATACCAAGTCTATAGTTGAGTTCCCAAGTGTGCTAGTATGTGTATACGCCGCCGGACTATCTCCACACGTACGACCATTAAGAACTATGTAAGCGTTGCGTTCCATGAACTCAATCAGCTGTCTACCACGTCCATCGATCCGCAGATCCGACGTTGATCTCAAACAGGTCATGTTGGTCCCCGCAGCCAACTCAGGATCCACCTGGTTTAAGTCCCCAATTCGGGCGTTCCAATCGCCACCCACAATAATAGGCACGGTATTGTAGACATCAGCTATGTGGCTCAGCGCTTCTTCCAAGGAATCCCAGATAAATGATGTGTCCATAGTTGGACGAAGGTAAACCACTCCCAGCACGAATGCAATCCCATTTTGACCACTCATCTTGACGAAGAGCCACAACTCCGATTGTTCAATCACTTCAGAATGGTAGACATTAGGATCAACCAACACTGCCAGTCCGCCGCTACCTCTACCTCTGCTTTTATCCCTTATGGCTGGCGAAGAATGGACACTGTAATGCACGAGAAATGAAGGTAAGTCCGGTTTCTTACTGAGACACCAGGTCTCCGATAAACAGATCACAGGCATGTTGCCAATTTCATCCGAGAAGAAAACGTTGTTTAATCCTTAACAGTTCCAAAAGAATATCTTAGGGTTCAGGTAGTCACTCTGTCTTATGTGAGATTTTGAGAACATACTGCAGCTTGTTAGTGTGGCAGGTTGAAGATCACGTCTCCTTTTCCGTTTCGATTTTAAAAGTTTTTTGGGAGTTCCATCAGCACCTCAGCTCCATCTTCCGTCGTAATTTTAAATGGTCTGTTATTTATGAAGAGAGTGTCCTTAAAAATATGAGCTTTTTTTTCCTTCACTTCTTGCCCTTTTCATGTGAATTAAGAGCTTCCTTCTGGCGGCTCTCACCTCCTCAGAAAAGTCCTCTTCTATAAAATAGTTGGAACCCCTCAAACTGCTGCGCATTTTCAGAATTTTAAATTTTTCTTCCGCATTTTTGAATTGAACTAGAATAGGCCTTTTCCTTCCCGGGATCCCTCTTCCAAGTCGGTAGCACGCTTCCACATTTTTCTCCTCAATGGTAATTCTTTCCTTCAATCTATCCTCGACGTACCGCTTCAGGCCCAGAGTTTCCTCACCCTCATTCTCTTCCAGGCCGTATATTATAATATTCTTCTTCCTCTCTTGTTGTTCCCTCCTTGAAATATTCTCCCTTTAGATGGTTACTTCTTGTCTTAGGTGCTTTATCTGTTCCTGCTGCCTTCTCAATTCTCCGTCTCTCTCCTCCCCCTCTCGCCGCACTTGTTCCTTCCATTCAAACAAATTATCCATTACCTCCCTTAAGGCTGTCTGCTCCGATCTAAGTATGGATTGCTCCTTTCTCATGTCTTCAATATTGGAGTTGATACTTTGCAACAATGACAGAATTTGAGAATTCTCCGTCGAGCCAGAGAGAGTACCAGGCTCAACTCGAGGTTGTTTCTCCCGTTGTGATTCTTCTGGAGATCTTGCCAGACGGTCTCTCTTCATGAATGGGCCTGCGGAACCCTCGTTCATCCAAAGGGTTATTTTAGTTTGACTGTCTTCCTTTGCCATTTTTTTTTTTTTTTTTTATTTATTTATTTTTTTTCCCTTTTTATCTCACCCTACTTTCTTATAATTATTATTTATTTTATTTTATTTTTTTTTTTTTTTAGGTTTTATTTGTTTATTTATTTATTTTTTTTTTTTTTTTACTTTTAATAGGGCAATGAAGTTAAAGATAGCGATAAAGGGCCAACACACAATATTCCAATACAGTTTACAATGATTGTTTTATATAGAAGTTGTTACAATATTTTTTTTTTTTTTTTAAGGAAAACAATTTATTTTACGCAAATATTATATAATTTCTCAAAATGTTAGTTTTATTAATTTATTTTTATCAGTGATTTAATTTTAGATTTTAAAGGAGATATATTTTGCATAATCTATTTTTAATTTTAGAGTTTCAACTTTTTTTTTTTTATCTTTTCACTGTTTTTATAGGAAATACAAAAAATGAATTTAACCATTTAAGAAAAAAAGCAAACAAAAATTTTTTTTTCCCTCTCCTTATTTAAATGTGTTGGTTCGAAAATAAAGTCAATGTAAAAAACTTAATTTCAAAAATTTGTTAATCTGTGGCCGTTAGATTTCTTGCGTTGTTTCACGTTGAGTCGCTCTCGCAGACACCTCAAGGGCTTTACGAACTGTCAGTTTCCTCCCTCAAGTAGACGGCTGGATTGGAGGCGTGCAGACAATTCGACACGCATGCAGTTTCCCTCACTTTTGATATATGATGCGTAGAAGACAGTGATTTAGATATTTTGTTTTTCAAAACGATGGTGTTTATTAGAAAGGCAACAAAGGGCCGGTATCTCGCCTGATGGATAGGTCCAGCAGGTACAGCCTCGCTGGTAGTTGAGATTTTCACAGTCGCAGAAAGATTAAGTAGGTATACAGGCAAAAATAGAAAGTAAGCGAAGAGCCAGGCTAAATACGTCTTCACTGCTTAAGAGCTTAAACTAATCTCCAATTTAATAAAAGTATAATTTAATAAATGCCTATTAACTCCAATTAAATAAAAAAAGTCAAAGTCAAAATACTTACGAATGAAATGACAGTTCGAGGTTATGCCACATCTTACTTATTTCCTTTTTTTACTTCTTATTACATAATAATTGCGCTAAAATCTCATCGTTATATTGTTCAAATAATTAGTCGATAACACAAATAAGGGTGCAAAACTCTATATATGCAAAGTAAATTAAATAAATGCCAAGAAATGAATCGCACACAAATAAACGCATTGCTTTTCTATGGGCGAGTGGTGGGAGGGAGCCGCCATCCAATCAGAATCGGGTATACCAAAAACTTCGGAAATGGGACTATGGACCTACCTTGTCTATTCGAAGTACCTTGTCACAGAGTATATATATACACTGATAAAAATGAAGTTTTTTTCCCAAATACGCCACGTATTTGGTCAATCCGCTCTTGAGTTAACAACATTTCAATTGGTTCAAAAACGCAGTATTTGAGACAACTAAATCGAAGCATTTGAGTAGAGACAGGTATGGCATTCCCTTTATAACAGCATTTTTCCGGTCAAATACGATGTATTTGAATGAAAGAAATGTGAGGTTCGTCCGGTAAACAACAGATAGAGCTAGATACATCTATGTATTTAGTAGAAATACATATAAATTTAAAATAAACTCTATTTGAAGTTGATGTAAAAAAATAAACTTTTCTTTTAATTACATACATGTTTTTGATAGAAAGTTTTAAGTGATTGTGTAAAAGTTTTTTTTATTTTCGTAAGCAAAATATATTATCGAATATAATTTCCCAAAAAGAAGTTGGTAGTTTATTTCATTTCAACCAAAAAATAAAAAAATTGTCTCTGAAATTCATATCGGTCTTTTCTATTATTTTTAGATAATCTTTGAAATGCATAAAAAATTCTGGTGTGAATGGCCGCACGGCACACAACTTCCTCTTACATTCGGTAATTGAAAGTAGTGTTCTGTGCTTGTCACAACAGATTTTTTTGTGTCGACATTTATTTAATTCCCGGTAATGCATTAGAATTCAAGAAGTAAAATTTTTAATCAAAAGAGAATATTTATGCTGTCTTCGAACAATTTTGAGGGTGAAATGAGAATAGAGATTTTAAAAAGGATCTAAAAAAATAATGTATTTATGAATTTTAAATAAAATCATTTGAACCAATTTTGAGAAAATCGAAAAATCTGAAAAAGTACCAGTACATCAGTAAAGTTTGAGATCATTTTAGGACTCAGGAGACCTCAAAACGTGTATATTCGTCTAAATCATGACATCAAATTTTTGTCATGAATCCAGTACTTGCTCTTCTATATATTACATAGGCCTACATGTTTAATAGGGTTTCCCTTATTTTTCAATTTTTATTTTTATTTTTTTGAAGTCTTATACCCTCTAATTTTTTTACTTATATTATAAAGCACTCGTAAATGAAATTTTACCCAATTCGAAGTTCAGTTACCCGCCCCGGCGGTCTTGGTCAACATTCGAAATTTTTTTTTTTGCGTATTTTGCGTATTTATTAAAAAAAAAAAAAAAAATTGAATAATTGTATATTAAAGACAGCAAGTTGCCGCGGCTGCGCTCCAACACTCTTATCTAACTTGACATGTAGAAAACTAGAATCTATTTTTGATTAGCGTTTTGTTTTTGACAATATCGAAATAATATAAGATCAAAATTTATTAAATAAATTTTAATTTTATTCATAATAAAATAAATAGTGCTTGACATATGTATTTTGGATGAATAGGAAGAGGGTCATTTACCTTTTAAACACCCTCCTTTTAGAAGCAGGTACCGGGAGGAACAAAGAAATTATGGAAAAACCCTAGCATTTATTTTTCTTCAAACAAATTTGAGAGGAAAAACATTTTAAAGAGCATAAAAGAAGCTAGCTAGTAGCTCGCAGGAGTAGCCTGCCTGTCTCAGTTCTTGTTTAGACTTCAGAACATACACTATCTCCAACAGTGAACAAAACTCGTTTTTTTTTTTTTTTTTTTTTTTTTTTTTTTTTTTGTTAAATAATTTTTTTGATAATACCAGTGTTAAGTGTTTGTGTTTTATATAACCAACAAACCCTTACATTGTGATTAATTTAAAAATTTCAATATGGCGGATGATCAGACGATATTTGAATAAATGGAATCTGACAAATTTGGTGGAAAGATTTAAAAGTAAGTATCTATTTATTTGAGTGAAAACATACACTCATACACTTTCAGCAACTTATAAAAATTGTTCTATTCTTACAGGATATTGAATCAACTGACGAATTCGATTATAATAAGCGCAAGCGTTCCGATGACTCAAATGAAGGTGAATATAGAGAGTTTTTGAAAAAAATAACAATAACAAATACGTGAGAGAGCTTTTGGATAATAATAACTTTTGTAGTGCCATAATATCTATATATATAATAATAATTAGTATCATCTGTTACAACAGTGTTAATTTTTTATCCCTTTTTTAAATTTTTTTTATTTGATTTGAAATCGTTTGCTTCTCTTAACTTAAAATAATATAATTCATTAAATGTGGTGTGTATTTTTCATGGGCGTAGCCAGGAGTAGGCAGGGGGGCATTGCCCCCCCCCCTGGCTTGCCCTAAAAATAAAAAAAAAAAGAAACAAATATATATTTTTCCCTTTGGGAATTTTTTTAACGCCCCAATCCACTACATTAATTTAATTTTTTTTTATTTAAATAAATAATTAATAATCTATGTATATATTAATTGCAAACCCCCCCTCTCGCCCTAACGAGGGGTTGTCCCCCCTAACAAGATGTTTGGCTACGCCCATGGTATTTTTATTTTGTATGTTGGTTTGTGTAAATGAGTAATGTTAGAGGATTTGTTATTATTTTTAAGATAATTATTATGTTAATAAATATACAAATTTTCTATAATTTTTATACAAATGTATAATTTAAAATGTAATTATGTAATAACAGTTATAATATATCATATTAAAGTTTATAAATAAATAATGAAATAAATAAAAAAAACTATTATTATTTTTTTTAAACACACACCTTTTTCACCCCCCCCCTCCCCACACACACACACAAAGTCTTTTCAGCAACTCAAAAAAAAAAACTAATTAGAATAACTTTTTACTACTCAACGAGATTAACTACAGTTTATTTAACATCAATACAAGTAGGCACTCAAAAAAAAACAATAAATTTTTTAAGTTAATCTGCTATATTTTTGGAGAAAATAAATTAATTTTTTCATTTTAATAAATATTTACGTAAGTCAAAATCGGTCATTATAGCATAAATTTCATAAGAAATTTCAGTAACATTGTATATATTTCAAACAATCAATTCCGTAGTTAAAAAAATATCGTGAAGAATTTGAATAAAAGAGTCTGAAGATTGCTGCAAATAAATGTATTTTCACTCAAATTCCTAAAAAAATTGATAGAATATATTTTGTTTTCTAATTGAATAGAATAGTTATTGTAAGAAAAACGTAGGCAGGCTAAATAAAATGCTTATTATATTAACTTAAACACGTATATTATTGAACAAGTTACATAGGACGCCACTTCAAGTACTGCGTAATTCTCATGAATACGCCATGTATTTGACTGAACGATCCCTTTCAAATACGCGCCGTACTTAAACCCAGGTAGTAGAGTATTTCGCCGCCCGTAAATACGCCATGTATTTGACTCAACTGAAACCACGTTGACTCAAAGTTTTCTTTTTATCAGTGTATATATATATAAATATAGTTATCATTAACAAAAAACGCTTCGGCCATTCATTCTGTGGTCAAAAGTTAAAAATTTGCAAACAAACCACAGCAAAACCCAAATCATCTTTTATTAAGTTTAATTTAGATCTGTCAATCATTTGCCGCCTGGCATTTTTGAAAATTTGTTTTTATATATAAATAATAAAAAATACGACTCATTCTAGTCATAAATTATTATTTTTTTTTGAATTTCCTTTCTCGTCGGATTTGCGCATGCGCATTCGAGTTTTATACATATTATACGTTTTATACAAGTTTTATCCGCGATTTTTGTATAGAACTGCAAAATCGTGTATAAAACCCAACTCTGCTTGCCAACTCTGGTGGTCTTAATCTTCTTGGGCCAATGTACGGATAAATAAAAAACATTGGTCCATTACCAGAGTTGGGTTTTATACACGATTTTGCAGTTTTATGCAAAAATCGCAGATAAAACTTGTATAAAATGTATAAAACGTATAAAACTTGGATGCACATGCGCAAACCCGACCAGAAAGGAAATTCAAATAAAATTTCATTTTTCCAATTAATAACATTTTGATTATATTATTCACTAAATAAAAAGCAAACAACATCGTCAATGCTTTAAAACATTATAAAATATGAAAAGCTTTTAAGCTGTTTTTTCAGGGGAGGGGTTGGTTTTTTACAGTTTTATATCTTTTATACATCGGCCTAGTTTTATCCGCGATAGTTTTATACATGTATAAAACCGTGTATTATACTCGTCGGGATAAAACCTGCCAACTCTGTCTATTTCATAAGTTCTCTCGCTCTCATATGAAAGGAGATCATTATTTAAAATTTATTTAATAGTAAAATTATTGTAAAAATTTACTTTCTATTTTAATTATACTGTTTTTTTATAAATAATAAAAAATCAACTTATAATAAATAAAAAGAACGTACACACCCAAAGAATAGTAAAAAAACTTTGTAAGTTTATTATCTTTATTCAATATCTTTGAAATTTGTTAATAAATATGGCAGAATATGAAACCCAGGTGAAAACTCAATTGGAGACAAATAGACGTTTTCATTCAGGACCAAGAATTGTTACAATATATAAAACAGAAACAGGATTTGGATTTAATGTTCGTGGTCAGGTGAGTGAAGGTGGACAATTAAGGAGCATCAATGGCGAGTTGTACGCCCCGTTGCAACATGTCAGTGCCGTCTTGGATGGCGGAGCTGCCGAAAAGGCAGGAATTAGGAAAGGAGATCGAATCCTAGAAGTGTAAGTCACTACATTCATTTCTCATTCTAAAGATATTTTTCTTTTATGTTTATTTTTATCATTTATTTATTAATTTATTAAAATATATATATAATGAAATGTTACATTTCTTAACATTAATTCTTTGACAGAACTAGGAAAATATTATTAGATAAAAGAAATGGGAAAGCAACTAGAAACCTATGAAAAGTTGGTTATAATTATAATCTGTCAAAATTGTAACTGAAATAAAGGTACAGTGAGAGACACTATTAAGTCCCTCCCATGCGTTTTCTACTTGTGATTATTTCATTCTTTTTAAAAAATATATATTTTTTAATGGAAACTTTCATGGTTCAAACCTAGAAAATTTCAAATAAAGATTTTCATTTTCTTTTATAAAAACAATGAAATAATCACAAGTAGAAAACGCATGGGTGGGACTTAATATTGTCCCTCACTGTACATTTAAGGGGTCTCGAAGGTCACAACTTCACAACGGCAAGGGTGGGAAAGGTACTTGAGTTCTAAAAACAGGAAACCTGTCAAAAAGATTAGACAATAAAAAAAAAATAAAGATAAATTTTGCTCTGAGACAATTGTATCCTCCAAAGAGCACCTGATATAAAATGTTTTTATTAAATTTTCTTAAAATATTAATAAATTATGTTTTATCTACCCTATATTAATATATTATTTCATTTTGTTTAAACACCTGTTCTATCAACAGGATTATTCTATTTAGATTTTTTGTATTTCTTTATATCTGTATTTCTTTATACAATCAAAAAAGTATACAAAGTAACCATTAAAAAATTCAGTCAATTTGAAGTTAAAAAGAATACATTAAAAAAACAACAATTAAAAAAAAATATTATGTGTTAAATATTGTCAAATTTTAAAATCATAAATTCAAACGAATATCTTCTGTTATTCTAAAGAAATTTAATTATGATTCGACTGCTCTTCTTTTTATTTTTATTTCTCTGATGATATCTTCGATTCTTTTTAGGTATATTAGTCCATTTTTAATACCTCTTTTGATAAACCGCTGTTACTAATTCCTCTTTTCATAATTTCCAGCATTTCATTCAGACAGGTTCTCATAGAAGAAGGCAAGGCAAGGCAGAAAACCTTAAGGACAACGTTCTATAGCTCTACAAATGAGGAACAGGCGGAAATTGCTGTTCAATCTGTAATTCTTTAGTAGTGGTTCCAGTAAGTGCAAATAAGTGAACCAAACATCAGAAGGAGACTCATAAAGTTGTTTTAAATTTGATTTTCATTTTAAACTCTAAAACTTGATAACACCATTAAGGGCTGGTTGCTTGATGTATGGGTAGCTAGTTGACCCATGTTAGTGTGTAATGCAGAAACCCTATTCCAGGGGACAAACCCTCTTCAGTATTAAAGGTTTTGTGAAGCTAGCTATTTAATAAAGACATAACTTATAAAAATTATTAAAAATAAAAATTGAAATCAATTTAAAATTAATTTATTAAAATAAGTTAAAATAATTAATTTTTTAAAAATAAAATTAATTTTTTTACCAAGATTTAAAAATTAAAAAAATTGCAATGGGTTAACTGAAATTAGGAGAATATAGTTCTAATTAACATAAAATGAATAATAATTGAAAAAAAAAGGGATAGATTGAAAATTGTTTCTGTTATTTTTATTCGTGAATTGAAAACTGTCAGTCTTGTTCTAATATCACCCCTTTGGTAAATCTTACACAGAACTTTTGGCTTGGGCTAATTTAACAGAGACCTCGGTTAAAAATTCAACATATACAGGGGCGCCCGAACAAATTTGACTCAGGGGGGGCAAAAAAATTTTTTTAGGAAATTAAAATATTTTAATATGTTCAAATAGTATAAAACAAAAACAAATCTTAAAAATTTTAAATAAAATCAAAATTTTAATAAAATTAAAATTTTAAAAAATTTGCTTGTGATTTTATCAAGAATTTTTTTAGGCTATATTTATACTTTTTGAAGGAAATAAATATTTTTAATTTTCTTCTTTTAATTCAATATAAAATGTTTTTAGAAATTAGAAATACAATAGGGTCTATATAAAATATTTTGGGAAAAAATAAATTTCTTACACTTTTAATTTTTTTTAATTTAGAAGATTTTATTTTTCAAAAGTAAAAATTAATCATTTTTAAAAATAAATGAAATAAAAGAAGACATTTTGCCCCTCTCTGCCCCCCCCCCCCTATAGGATGCCGGGGGGGGGGGGCAATGTACCCTTGCCCCCCCAGTTCCGGCGCCTATGAACATATATACTATACATATTCTTTATACTCGAAAGTTGAGTTAGGCAAATTGAAAGCAAAATGGCTACCTTTGATGCAATCGCCCTTAACCTTGTAAAATATATAACATCCCATCATTTTATTGTTAAAAGAAGTTAAATAAAAATAAAAATAACAAATATATCGACTTCTTTTTTAAATAAAATGATGACATACTTACTTTAAGAATAAAACTGAAGAGGGGTTCTGCACTACTAAAAAAAAGCCATTTATCAGAGACTCCACTAAGTACCCATACACAGGGCCGCAGACAGACTTGACGGGCCCCGGGGCTACATAATAATCCGCCCCCCCCCCCCCACACCCTTAGAGTTTTTTTTAGTATATAGAAGGCTATTCTGGCCTTCATGCCAACAATTTTTTACACACAATTTTTGACAACATTTTTTAAACAGTTATACATAGCTTACAATATTTATTTAAATAAAAAAGTTATTTAAAAATTTTTCAAAATTTCCTAAACATAGGGTTACCATAATTACCCGTACGGTACAGACGATTACCGGGAGTGGGGGGTCTGGGGGTATGGAAAACTTTATGAAAATTAGACACTGAAATCTGCTTTTTTAGCTTTCCTGAGACGTGTAAAATATTATCAAACTTGCTTTGAGCTTAAAGGGCCCGGGCCCCCTCAGGAAAAAATTTAAAAAAAATGATTTTTTTAAATTAAAACTTTAAGATTTGAGTTTAAAGGTTTCGGGCCCTTTCCATTCCAACCTTAAAATTCTAATAAAAAATAATTTTCATGGTTAAAATTTCAATAAAAAAATTTTCTTGAAATTTTTATTCCTTTAAGCTCAAATCTTTTTTTTTTTTTTTTTTTTTTTAAGGTCCTTCTCGGCATCTAAGGCCATTTAGACCCCATCCCTATTTATTTCAAATGATTTGTAGTCAAATCAAATGAAATAAATTTTTCTCGCTTAGGATGGGAAGCGAACCCGGGACTCCGGTGCGAGAAGCTAATGTCTTCTCACTGAGCCACGGCTCCCGGGCAAGCTCAAATCTTAAAATATGAAAAAATAAAACATTTTTAAATAAAATAAAATAAAACACGAAGATTTGATCCCGGCCCTTCAGGCAAAAATTTCAAGAAAATGATTTTTTTTTTATTGAAATTTTAAGACTTGAGCTTAAAGGCCCAGGGCCCCATCAGGAAAAAAATTTCAAGAAAATGATTTTTTTTATTGTAATTTTAACCATGAAAATTATTTTTTATTAGAATTTCAAGGTTGGAACGCAAAGGGCCCGGGCCCCCTCATGGCCCCCCCCTGCCTCCCCCGCTGTCTGCGGTACTGCCCATACATCAAGCAACCGGCCCTAAGTCAGTGGCGGCTCGTGACCGAGACAACTGGGTAGGCGACAAATATATATATATCTTACGAAAAATAGAAAAAAAGAAAGAAAAAAGGCGTATTTATTTATTTTTGTAAATTAAATCTATTCGCCTATCTTTTAATTTAGAAAATAATTCAATAATTTGATCTGTGAAGTTATCTTGTTTCGAAATTTGAACTAATAAATCTTCATGAGAAATTGCGCTCTACGGTAACACTTGTCATCGGCTTGGCATAGGCTACTTAGTTCATCGCCTAACCGTTCGACTTATAGCGCTAGCTATCACTGCTGTGCGCATGTGCGACTGTCTAGAAATGTGGGCAGCGGAGTGTGGAGTACAGGCAGTAAATAGGCTAAGAAAAATATCGCCTTTACTTTATAAATACGAGGTTCTGAAGTGTTTCAAATTTTGTTTTTTTTGCAAAATCATATATATTAATTAATAAATATAGTAATTATTTTATAAAACTAAATATTTTTAAACTTAATAAATATAATAAAATTGATAAATATTTTTCATCTGTATATTTATAAGGTAGGCGTCGCCTACCTTGCCTACCCTAGCGAGCCGCCACTGCCCTAAGTACACTTTTGCTCGTGATCATGGATACTGAAATGAAAGTGGAGCAAAGTTTTCTTTACGGATTAAACTCGACCAGGGGGTGTAGCCAAGGGGGGCTGATGGGGAGTCTCCCCCCCCCCCCCAGGTCGGATCGAGTTGGCAAAATCAAGGACCAGTTGGCAAAATAAAGTTTATTTAAGAGAAATTAATTTATATTTTAATTTAAAAAAAAATTAAATTTTCTTTTTTTATATTTTCATCTATTAAAAAAATTTTTTTTTAAATTTTCAAATAAATAAATTTATTTTCTTTTTACTGAATATAAATTTATTATAGCCATTAATTTTGCGCCATCAGCTCTAGTTTTAGAGATATAGAGAAAATTAAATTTTAATAAATAATCTGCTCAAAAGCGACTCTTATTTTGAATTTTCTAGATTTTTTTTAAGTCGTTACCCCTAAAAATATGCAGATAGTTGAAATACATAGAAATAGAGGTCAGTGGCGTAACGTTTTTTAGCTGCTCCCCCCCCCCCCGCGCATTTTTTTTCGGGCCCCATTATTAGACCATACAAAAAATATTTTTAAAATACCCTAAATCCCTGAACTCCGAGGGCCCAGGCCCTCTCAAAGACAAATTTTCATTAATTTTTTTTTATCTAAATTTTTCCGTTTTACCGGAGCCCTGAGGAGACAGTTTTTTAGCTCGCCCCCCTCCCCCCCACCAAGGGCGGTCCCAGAGGGGGGGTCAAGGGAGTCGTGACCCCCCCAAATCTTTTTTTTTTTAACACACTTTTTTCCCACTCACTCTCCCATTCACACAATCTTTTCGGCAACTTAGGCCATTTAAGACAAACGACACTCATATTTGATTAATATATATTTATTGGGGTCCAGGCCCATTTATTTATACTATTTGGTATCCAAATAATTTAAATAAATATTCATCGGACTGCCTGGGATCCGAACCCCCGTTTTTTGGTTTACAAGGCAGGCGCGCTACCAACTACACTGAACCCGGAGGTCCCAAAATCTTTAATATTCATGGTTTATAATAAGCTCCTTTTGCAAATACACTTGTTTCCTTCCACTCAGGGCCGCAGGCAGGGGGGGGAGCTATATCCCCGGGGCCCGGGCCTTCTGAGGGGGCCCGGTCTCTTTGCGCTCCAACCTTAAAATTTCAATAAAAAAAATAATTTTTTTGAAATTTTTTTCTGAGGGGTCCGGGCCCTTTAAGCTCAAAGCAATTTTAATAATATTTTTCCCGTCTCAGAATAGCTAAAAACGCAGATTTCAATGTCTAATTTTCAAAAAAATTTTCATACCCCAAGTCGTCTGTCCAGGTAAATTATGATAACCCTATGTTTAGGAAATTTTGAAAAAATTTTAAATAACTTTTTTATTTAAATAAATATTGTAAGCTATGTATAACTGTTTCAAAAATTGTATCAAAAACTGTGTAAAAAATTGTTGGCACAATAGCCTTTACATACTAAAAAAAAACTAAGGGTGGGGGGCCCGTATTATTATGTAGCCAGGGCCGGATCTAGGGGGGGCAGTGGGTGCACTTGCCCCGGGCGGCAGATATCAGGGGGCGGCAATTAAAGAAAGATTTACTTAAAAAAAGGTAAAATGATATGAATTTTGTATAGAAAATTTTAAGGAGAGGGCGGCAAATTAAATTTTGCCCCCCCCTAAAAAATCTCCTAGTTCCGGCCCTGTATGTAGCCCCGGGGCCCGTCAAGTCTTTCTGCGGCCCTGCTTCCACTGATAATCGTTCGGCTATGTTCGTAGGAGGATCTCCACAGCCTTAAAATATCAACTTTTTTTTGTCTTTATTTTGCATATGAAACAACTAATTTACTATTTATGTTTCTATTAATTTTAACCTGGATTGAAAACCTGTTAAGTAATTAAATATGGATCAATCTGAGTTTTTAGGTTAGGACTTGGCTTTGGTTCCATCTAAAAAACTTGATAACATTTTTTAACAGTGACCCCGCCCCCGGATTTGGCGTAGTAGGTAGCGTGCCTACCTCCTATACCAAACGTCTCGGGTTCGGACCCCAGGCAGTCCGATGATTTTATTTAAGCCATTTGGATACCAGATGGCTTAAATAGAAATGCCTGAACCCCCAATATATATATATATTAAATAACAACGGTTATCGTCAATTAAGTCTTATATGGCCTGAGTTGCCGAGAAGACTGTGTGAATGTGTGTATGAGTGTGAGTGAGAAAGAAGTGTGAATGTTTTTTATTTAAAAAAAAAAAAAAAAAAAACAGTGACCTCCCCAAAATGTAAGGCTAGGACCCCCCCCCGCATCGCGGGGTTTGCGGGGGTGTGCGTTACGTCACTAGTAGAGGTCTATCAATGGTATAAAGTTTGAGCCCAATCGGAGGTGGCTTAGTGGTACAAAACACGGCTAAAATTTTAGAAAGATTGGATTTTTTCATTCTTTTTTCAGGACACTCCTGAATAGAATTTTTATCATCCTTGAATGGAAAAAAGTATGTTACGATCTTCTATAGTTTTGTAAAGCCAGACAATTTCAAAGAAGAGTCGCTCTAGAGCTCATTATCTATTAAAATTTAATTTTCTCTAAATCTCTAATACTAAATTTGATGGAGCAAAACTTATGGTATTTTTGGAATTAGGGTATCCTATATAAAAACCCAGGAATTGCTTAAAACACCCCGGTAAATTACACATTAGACAATAGAAGAGGGTTTTAGTCGGTAAGAGTCCTGTACTACTGACAAAATTTTTCATTGAGTGTAATTATATGAGCAAATTCTCAATTGAAAAATATCTTGCCTTAATTAAATTTCTATCAAAAATTTTGTTTCATCCTTTAGTTTTTGAATATTACAATAGCAAAGTGAAGGGGGAGGGGACTTAACGTTCGAACATGTCATATAGCGACTAGGGAGCCTCGGGTTTAGCCTCTAGTAAATTAATATATGTAGGATGAAAAAGAATGTGAATTGTATAGTTGGCAAATTGACTAAATTTATTATTAGGAGAATTTTTAATTATAGACCACATTTTTGTATTAAATATTTATTAAAAATATATAAATACTGTACAATGTTTCAACTGCTTATTCTGCAGCCGTTATCAAGCACTGTGCACTTGCTCCGACTCAAGTGAACTGACTGTCATGTCCGTTGCTTGCCTCTTAATAAACGGCGACGTCAGCGCCATCTGTAGGCATTCCTGTGAAGTTAGATTCAAAGTTTTCCCGCCATTTTTACTCATTTCCATGAAGTCAGTCACATTTATCAAAGCAAGTGTTTACATAAAAAGCATGATGTTACAATAAGTTTTCTTAGTTTGATTTTTTACATAGATGTTAAAAAATATTATTGTTAAATCATTCCAAAATTACACATATATATATCTTTATATATATATATATATATATATACATATATACACACATGCATACACACACATACATACACATAGATATGTTCACACATCAATACACACACACACATACATACACATAGATATGTTCACACATCAATACACACACACACACACATGCATTAATACATATATATATATATATATATATATACAGTACATTCATACACAAACCCTGACATCTAATTTAACATTTTTCATTCAACACAATGTTCCACATTTTATTAAGCCTATATCCATCTTCCTTATTGATATTATTTGGATGTTTATTAATTTCTATAGATTCTTTGACTTTTCTTTTCCACCACTCATTTTCAACGTGAAGCGTTTTTACATTATCTAAATTAATTTTATGGCCAGTTGTTAAGGCATGTTCAGCAATTGCTGACTGATTTGGATGTTTCAATCTGATCTGAATGTCCGAACACGAGAGAGCCATCAGATTGAAACATCCAAATCACTCAGCAATTGCTGAACATGCCTTAACAACTGGCCATAAAATTAATTTAGATAATGTAAAAACGCTTCACGTTGAAAATGAGTGGTGGAAAAGAAAAGTCAAAGAATCTATAGAAATTAATAAACATCCAAATAATATCAATAAGGAAGATGGATATAGGCTTAATAAAATGTGGAACATTGTGTTGAATGAAAAATGTTAAATTAGAGGTCAGGTTATGTTCAGGTTAGGAGGTGCGCCATCTTGTTGACAAATCATAACCCGAATTTGAGCAGCGGGACTTTTTTGAGAAGTTCAAATAAATGATTTTAAAGGAAATTAAAAAACATTTTCGAATATTTAGCATATTTTTTCCATTTATTACAATTTTGTTTTGCGATTGGATTGTTTTTTTCAATTATTTTGTCTATAATTAAAATTTTTTTTTTTTCGTTATCAGATATTTTGGAATAAAAAGAAAACTACCAAAGATAGATATAGACAACCTTATATCAGCTGAAAGATAAATGAATTTCACGTCCCATGGCATAAAAAAGTAGCATGTTCCATTTGAAAAAATGAAGTTATCCATGATTGAAATTTTCCAAATTGGCATGGCCATTTCTCCTAACATAAGAATAATTCCGGTCGCGGAAACCTTCCAGAACATATATATATATATATATACCGGGTGGGCCATTAGTGCGTGGACGGAAGTTTGTGGGCTTATTAACGGACATTTTTAAAGTTTGTTGATCGTATATAATGTGGGGCCTTTAGGGCTACAAATTAAAAATATTTTTGTTCCAATTGCACTTTTTATACAGGGTGACCCATATGAAAGTTATGTTTTTTTAAATGGAACGCCCTATATATTATTGCATATTTGGATTCTACGGCCAATTTTAGTATGACTTTATGTCATGCAATGTATTCCAAACCAAACCGTTTAGCCGCAAATCGGGTTTTTGTGAAAAAACTACTGTCTGAAAAAAATTGAATATCTCGCGAACCATAATACCTAGGGGGCTGTTCTTTTGTGAGGTTACTAACCATGAAATGTACTAATGTAGGCCAGATGGGTAACCCGGAATTATTCTTATGTTGGGAGATATGGCTATGCCAATTTGGAAAATTTCAAACATGGATAACTTTATTTTTTCAAATGGAACATACTACTTTTTTTGATGCCAAGGGACGTGAAATTTAATTCTCTTTCTAATGACATAAGGTTGTCTATATCTATCTTTGGTAGTTTTCTTTTTATTCCAAAATATCTGATAACGAAAAAAAAATACATCTATTATAGACAAAACCATTTTAAAAAAATCCAAACGCAAACAAAACTGTAATAAATGGAAAAGATATGCTAAATATTCGAAAATGTATTTAAATTTCCTTTAAAATCATTTATTTGAACTTCCCGAAAAAGAAATTAGGGTTATGTTCAGGTTAGGAGGTGCGCCATCTTGTTGAAAAATCATACCCCAATTTTAGCAAGCGGGGCTTCTTCTAGGAGTTCAAATAAATGATTTTAAAGGAAATTTAAATACATTTTCGAATATTTAGCATATCTTTTCCATTTATTACAGTTTTGTTTGCGTTTGGATTTTTTTAAAATGGTTTTGTCTATAATAAATGTATTTTTTTTTTTCGTTATCAGATATTTTGGAATAAAAAGAAAACTACCAAAGATAGATGTAGACAACCTTATGTCATTAGAAAGAGAATTAAATTTCACGTCCCTTGGCATCAAAAAAAGTAGTATGTTCCATTTGAAAAAATAAAGTTATCCATGTTTGAAATTTTCCAAATTGGCATAGCCATATCTCCCAACATAAGAATAATTCCGGGTTACCCATCTGGCCCACATTAGTACATTTCATGATTAGTAAGATCACAAAAGAACAGCCCCCTAGGTATTATGGTTCGCGAGATATTCAATTTTTTTCAGACAGTAGTTTTTTCACAAAAACCCGATTTGCGGCTAAACGGTTTAGTTTGGAATACATTGCATGACATAAAGTCATACTAAAATTGGCCGTAGAATCCAAATATGCAATAATATATAGGGCGTTCCATTTAAAAAAACATAACTTTCATATGGGTCACCCTGTATAAAAAGTGCAATTGGAACAAAAATATTTTTAATTTGTAGCCCTAAAGGCCCCACATTATATACGATCAACAAACTTTAAAAATGTCCGTTAATAAGCCCACAATCTTCCGTCCACGCACTAATGGCCCACCCGGTATATATATGTATTAATGCATGTGTGTGTGTGTATGGATGTGTGAACATATATATGTGTATGTGTGTGTATATATGTATGTGTATGTGTGTGTATATATGTAAGTATGTATGTGTATGCATGTGTGTATGTGTATGCATGTGTGTATGTGTGTATATATGTATGTATATATATATATATATATATATGTATGCGAAGATAAGTTTTCTCGGGTTGAGTCGCGTGTGATGTGGAGATTTACTCGACGTTTCGGCTCTCCTTTTGGAGCCATTTTCAAGAGTATGGAATTAGGGGGAATTGTTGGGGTGGATTGTTTACGGGGTCGCAGTCTTGCTGGTCCCCAGGTCAATTTGGATGCCTCAGAGGCTTGGTTTGGTCTCTGAGAGCAGGAGGAAGGTTGAGTGTGTGTAATTGCGTTTGTGTTCGGTTTGGGTTGACTACGGGGCCTCAGTCTGCCTCCCCAAGTCGATGTGTTATTGGTTTGGTTAGTGGATGTGTTAGGAGATTGGGTTTGTTTCTGAGATTTGGATTGGGTGTGTGTATGTGTGATCGTGTCTGTGTTTGATTTAGGTTGACTTTGGGGCCTCAATCTGCCTACTCCCCCAGTCGATGTATTGCCGGATGTTTCCGAGGCTTGTGTTTGTCTTTGAGATATATATATATATATGTTTGTAATTTTGGAATGATTTAACAATAATATTTTTTAACATCTATGTAAAAAATCAAACTAAGAAAACTTATTGTAACATCATGCTTTTTATGTAAACACTTGCTTTGATAAATGTGACTGACTTCATGGAAATGAGTAAAAATGGCGGGAAAACTTTGAATCTAACTTCACAGGAATGCCTACAGATGGCGCTGACGTCGCCGTATATAAAGAGGCAAGCAACGGTCATGACAGTCAGTTCACTTGAGTCGGAGCAAGTGCACAGTGGTTAATAACGGCTGCAGAATAAGCAGTTGAAACGTTGTACAGTATTTATATATTTTTAATAAATATTTAATACAAAAATGTGGTCTATAATTAAAAATTCTTCTAATAATAATATTTCAAACCCATTAATAAACACATTCGTGACTAAATTTAGTTGGCTTTTTTGGCCTTCTCCCCCCCCCCCCCTCCTGAAAAATCTCTTCGCCACGCCCCTGAACTCGACATGGAAGAAACAAAAATATTAAGCTTAACGATGGGGTGGTCTGGTAATATTAATATATTTTAATTAGAAGAGGTTTTACTCAGACTACAAAAAAATTCTAGGTGGTCTTGAATAATTCTTAATTTCTAAATTATTAGAAAGAATTCAATCAAAAATGCTGAGGCAATAAATTTATTCTACCTTTCGGCATAGAGCCATCTTCAGAGCACTAAAACAACGAGATATATATACTATATATACATATATACAATAATTATAAAAGGATTCTAAAAATACCTTTGAATAATTCACACCAAAAACAAAATCAAAAACAGAGGTGATAAAATTTAAAAAATGAATAGTTAATAAAAAATTGAATCAATTCCAAATAAATAAAAAGCGTAAATAAAAAATAAAAAATAAAAATAATAATATTATCAAAAAACGGGAGACTATTAACTCATATATATATATATATATAAAGAGAGATGTGACTAAGTGATGACAACGCGCAGCCTAAACTATAATACCTATAAGGCTGAAATTTGGCATGTAGAGTCCTTTTGTGCCCAAGGCGTCATTTAAGAAGCCATTTTTCGAAATTCAGGCCCCACCCCTATCCTCCCACCCGCCAAAAGACAAAGTAAAAACCCCCAATTTTTTAAATATTATTAGAATTTATATAGTTTTTATACACATAATCTATTTGCGAGATTTAACAAATTTTTTTCAGAAATATAAATTTTCCATAGGATATTACTATTATAATATCTTTAATATCTTTTAAACCATAGCTTCTCAACGTACATCAACGTACGTCATTTGTTTCACAAATTCATTTGTTTATATTTACCCTTTTTTTAATGACACCTGTATGATTTTGTTTTGATTTTTTATCAAAATTAACGAATATTTTCTATTTCTTCTGTGATTATTTCAAAAACTATTCAGTTTTCGAAAAAATGTCAAAGAATAAAAACTTTTTAAAATAGAGTATTTTATCATAATATAACAAAAAAATTGAAAATTTCAAAATTTTGGAAAAAACTTTTTAAGTAAAGTACTACTTCCAAGTGACGTATTTTTTTTTTTTTTTTTTTTTTTTGGAATGGTTGCATAAGGTCCGAAGACCTATAATGACCAATAGTCACATGCAGCCAGGAAGAAAATAAAAACAAAAGGAGAAGCATAAAGGGGAAACTCAACTGCGGGAACTGAGAAGATGCCTGTTGAGGTTAGACTTGAAAGTCTGAAGATTGTAGGTTTTGGGGAAGATAGACGCAGGGAGCTTGTTCCAATCACGGGAGGTCATGGGGACAAAGGAAGAATGAAATTGATTTGTTCTGTTAGTCGTGATCTGAACAGCATAGGGATGCTGGGAAGATGCCTCTCTTGTGTTCCGTGAATATGTATTTACTCCAAAAGTTGATAGAAATCTACAATTTTAGTGTAAGGAGCATATACCAAATTTCATCGATCTAGCTGCTTTGGTTTTTAAGCAATCGTGTTCACACACACACACACACACACACACAGACATAATGCCAAAAATGGTATTTTTGGACTCAGGGAGGTCTAAAACGTGGAGAAACATCAAAATCTCGAAGTCGAATTTTTTTACGATTACATAACTTTCTCTATACGAGAAAGTAAAAAAAATGTATATCCTAAACAAAACATCTGGTGTAACCTGTTTTAACCACCCTGGTTTTAGCCGAACCACCCTGCTCCTCCTCCATTTTTACGAAATTTTGTATTCTTCAATTTATCTAAATATGAACATCTTTTTTTATTTATTAAAAAAAAGTTGTAATTTGGCAGGTACATTACGTTTAATGCCTTGACGAGATTCACGAAGCCTTTTTCGAAATTCTAATTTTAAGAGCACTGAAACCTCATTTTGGAGTTGTTTTTTTTTTGGTTTTATAATGACCTTTAAAGGGGTTGAGATATAAATTTGCTTTTCGCTCTAAAGAAGAAACGAGGCTTCGATGTTGAGGGTTGGCCACGAATTAAGGTTTATGCTCCGGGAATTTCATGGTTTGAACGATGGCCGTACAAGAGACATGCACGCAAATCCTAACCTTGCTCGCCGAAGGCGAGCAAAAAGAGCTCGCCGAAGGCGAGCTCGGGGTCCAGGGGGGCGAAGCCCCCTGGCTAGCGCAGGTTCGCCTTCGGCGAACCTTGCCGCTAGTATATATATATATATATATATCTTTATACAAGTTTTTTTAGTAACTCTTCACATGTTATAAAAAAAAAAAAAAAAAAAAAAAAATCATATTCTATTAATAATATTCGAATAACAAATTGATGAAAGTTCACTCTCACACTTATAGTTGACTGCATTGTTGAGGTTTTTAATAATAAATAAGGATTCTTTGAACTTCGTTCTGTTTTGCTCATTCTCATTAGCCATTATACAAGGATCCTCAAAATTCCATTTATGTCTTTCATCAATATAATGTTGTGACAATGCACTAACAGGTTCTAATTTAATACACGAATTAACATGTTCTTTAATTCTTGTTTTAAGTTTTCGACCCGTTTCTCCAAAATAATATAAATTCCTTCCATTATTCTTGCATGTCTCACATTGTATTCGATAAATAACTCCGTTTTTTTCGAAAATATCAATTCTTGATTTATTATTGAAGAAGGATCGAATAGGTTTTTCAAATCTAAATGCAAGATTTATTTTATGAATTTTAAATATCCTATTGACCATAAATGATATACCATTAATATAAGGTAAGGAACCATGATAAGTCAATGTACGATCATCTTGATTCCTTTTAATAACATGTTGAGTATTTAAGTTAGAATTTTCTTTAAGTCTTGCCCGTTGAAATTGTAACATTACATCATTAACAAATTCAGGAGGATAATCATTATTAAATAATTTGTTTTTTTTGTTTTTCAATTTGGTAATATTATTATTTTTATTTTTTATTTATGCTTTTTATTTATTTGGAATTGATTCAATTTTTTATTAACTATTCATTTTTTAAATTTTATCTCCTCTGTTTTTGATTTTGTTTTTGGTGTGAATTATTCAAAGGTATTTTTAGAATCCTTTTATAATTATTGTATATATGTATATATAATATATATATCTCGTTGTTTTAGTGCTCTGAAGATGGCTCTATGCCGAAAGGTAGAATAAATTTATTGCCTCAGCATTTTTGATTGAATTCTTTCTAATAATTTCGAAATTAAGAATTATTCAAGACCACCTAGAATTTTTTTGTAGTCTGAGTAAAACCTCTTCTAATTAAAATATAAAAATATTAAGACTTAAATAAAGCACACTTTTACTGAAATAATTATATATGTTATGAATGAGGGTCATCAGATTTGGTTGAAGTTCATTCATCTTAAAATCAACTTTATATGTCTTATTTTCTGACGGTTCGCGCCCCTAGAACTTCTTAATGCTCGTTTTCTGCCTTCTCCTTGCCTTCTTTTGTAAGGGATCGTCTGATTAATTATTAATGATAGAAGAAAAATTAAAAACAGAAGTATTGCTCCCTCATCACAAGAAGAATTAAAAAATACTCTTATCGATAAGAGAGATATCCCAAATAACAATCAATGAGAGGAATGAATAATCATACTCAAGCCTTAATCAAATCTCGTTAGGATAACACAAGATATTAATTTGGATTTACGGTATGCTTTTAAAAGTTGACAATATTTACAAATAATTTTTTGATCATTTATAATTTCTATGCTATTTTCTATAGTATAGAGAAAATATTGCCTTTGTAAAAAATATTGATGTAGCAATTCCAAAAGAAAATAGATGTTTTACTATCCTTTGAGTTCAGAAAATAAACCTTGCTACTCTCTGTGTGTGTGTATATCTTTTCACCCTTGTGTTGGTATGGACAAAATATCTCAAAAACGAAAAAAACTCTCCAAGCATAAATTTTATATATAACTTTTTATTTATTTCTTACTTATTTATTTAAATAATATTTTTCTCCGGAGGAATGATTCCCCTTTTCTTTAAAATTTATTAAATGATCTTAGAAGTAGTCAACACCTTGTTCCCATTATCTCCTATCATTTTAACACTCTTTCTACAACTATTACTTCTAAAAATTATTATCTCCAAACATAAAAATCAAACCTCAACAAGCATCTTCTTAAATATCTTCTCTGAAATTCTTGACCCTCTTACACTATGCAACCAGGTTGCCACTTTCAAATGAACACGTTATAAGTTTTTTAGATCTAGTAAAATAATAATTATTATTATTTTCAGCAATGGCCCTGGGCGTTTGCACCATTTGGCCAATAGTAAAATAAGTAAAACATTGAGGCGCGGTAAATCGAAAAAATGCTGTGTATTTAGATACACTCGATAGCTCGAAATATTTTGGTAAAGAAGAGGGGGAGAGAATATTCTATAATTCGAACTAGGCCACTTTAACCTCTTTATAATTCGAATTTTTCCTAGCAATGTTTACTTCTTATTTTCCGCTTAATATTTCCTCCTTTCAGCTCAGCATAACTTCCAACTTCCTTTTAATTTTTCACGATAAGTGCAAGGTAGAAGTACGTCTCCCTTACTGTGCCTGGAAGAAAAATTATTGTTGTCGTGAAAAGTGGTTCGAAAAAAAGATATCCTTAAAACTTTCAATATTTCAGTAACAATGCTGTCAACAATTCTGGAGAATAAAAAAATTATTATTAGGTATAATTATTTTTACTTATTTGCTTTTTTTTTTAATTTTATTTAAGGTCTTTTTCGGCATCGGAGGCCATTTAGACCCCGTTTCTATTTATTTCATTTGATTAGCCGGCCATACACGAACGGGTATTTTTGACAGGTGACGGTTTTTTCTTGGAAAATCGCGGGCGCGGCCTGTACGTTAGTGGCGGGACTATCGGACTGCAGGCAAAGCCCCAGAATCGCGGCCTGACGCTTGCACACACACGGGCGGATCTAGCTGGCAGGCCAAACCCTCAGTTAAAATTGACAGGTTTATTTTAATTTAATTTTTCAACATAACCTAATATTTAGCCGGCCATTTTTCTGATATGAATCTGTCTCTGATATATTATTATAACCTATAAAATCAATGTAAAATAATTAAAAATAAATTAATAATTATAATTATCGTAATAAATTAATAATTATAATTATAATAAATTAATAATTATAATTATTATAATAAATTAATAATTATAATTATTATAACAAATTAATAATTATAATAAATTAATAATTATTAATTATAATAAATTATAATTATATATAAAAATAAATATAATTATAATATATAATAAACGTAATTCAAATTTTAATTATGTTTATTATTATAATAATTATAATTATTAATTCATTATAATAATTATAATTATTAATTTATTTTAATTATTTTACATTAATTTTATAGGTTATAATGATATATCAGAGACAGATTCAGAGATAAAAACTAAAATCTAATAAAAATGGCCGCCTAAATGTTAGGTTATGTTAAAAAAACCCGTGGCCCGTCACTCTCCACCTGCTAATTTTCTTTTATTTTGCACGTTTTTTTTTGAGATAGCACAATTTTAATTAGACTGTTTTGAAAGCTCAAAAAGATGAACATTTCTGTATATATCTCATTTTTGCTATTTTGTCCTTTACGATCTTTGAATTTTCAAATATCGATATATAAAAAGCATGCAAGCTCATACATTTTCAAAAATATAATAAAAACTCTTAATAATTCGAATTTCTTTTCTTTCCTCTTGATAATTCAAAAACTTTTCTTGCGGTCCCTTTAATTTCGAATTATCGAGAGTCGACTGTAGTTTTCTTTTGCTCACATTTCCTCAAAAACCCTTTATCATCACAATAATATGACATTAACCCATGAAGAATTTAATGCCAAATTTCAATGTTAACAATAGTACTCCATTATTTTACAATATTATATATTTTTGGAACGCTAAAATGTATATATATATATTAGGGTGTTTCATTTGAAACGAATATTTTTTTTATTTTCCTGGACACACTGAAATATTGTTTCAAACATCGAAAAAAAAAATCCCTCCAAGTTTCAGCCCTTAATTTTAATTTTAAGTACTTCCTCTCGATTGTTGAATTTTTCCCATTAAAATAACATGTAAATCATTGTATTTTTTTAAAAATTGTTATAGCTCAGTTCGGTTTTATGATATTTTATTGCGATTAGTCGCAATCTGTAGTGTATCAGACACCCTTTAAAATGTCCAGTATTGATTTATTGTTACTTAAACCGTTTCGTCGGTGTCGGCCTCGAAAGTCCTATTTTCATGAAATTATCATATTTTCTTTGTTATTAACAAAACGGCTGAAGATACAATATAAAACGTAAGGGGAAACTTGCAGGAAATTAAATTTTATACAAAAAATGTCCCATGAAATATTTAGCTCAAGTGCGTTATTCATAAGTTATAAACAGTTTAATATAATGACAATTGAAAAATTCATTAAATTTCAACTTTTGATGTATTATTTCTTAAATACATTGTACTGAATATATATTGTGAATAACGCACTTGAGCTAAATATTTCAGAGGACATTTTTTGTAGAAAATTTCATTTCCTGCTAAGCTATCCCTTACGTTTTTTATTGTATCTTCAGGCGTTTTGTTAATAACAAAGAAAATATGATAATTTTCATAGATATTCATGGAAATAGGACTTTCGAGGCCGACACTGACAAAACTGTTTAAGTAACAATAAAACAATACTGGACATTTTAAAGAGTGTCTGATACACTACAGATTGCGACTAATCGCAATAAAATATCATAAAACCGAACTGAGCTATAACAATTTTTTAAAAAATACAATGATTTACATATTATTTTAAAGGTAAAAATTCAACGATCGAGAGGAAGTACGTAAAATTAAAATTACAGTAAGTTAAATATTTTCGAGATTTATATATTTGAATTAGATATTAGTATTCAAAACATCTTCATTCTTTTCGGACTTTAAGGCTAGGCGTCCAGTGGAGGCAGAAACTAGCGAACAGCGAAACGGCGAAAACAAGCCAAATCTAACGAGCGGATTGTCGCTAAAGGTTGCGCGTCCACTAGTAGCAGAAAACTGCGAACTGCGAATTCAACATGGCTGACATGTCCTATAATAAAGTCATGGGCGAATCCAGAGGTGTTTCTCGGGGGGGGGGGGGGTAATCTGGTGTGACTCGTCGCACAGCACACTATTTTTTTTTAATTTCGGTAATTTAAAAGCGCATTCTGTACTTGTTTGCCAGAATATAAATACACAACAAATTTTTAAGTATTAATTTTAAAAATTTTACATTAAAAATAAATTTTTTTGCGAAAAAAAGGTATTTTTTTCGAATCTCGGGGGGGGGTAATTACCCCCTTTACCCCCCCCTTGTATCCGCCCTTGAATAAAGTATACTTAATCTGACAGCGAACGTCAAATATAACCTTGCTAGGTCAATATGGCATTAATTTTCAACATCCATGATGAAATCTATATTTATAATGAAGGATTGTAGATTGGCTGCTTGGTCTTAAAATATAACCTTACAAGGCCAAAATGGCCGCCCCTTTGACGCTTTCAAACGCGCGAAATATCGAACAAAATTGGATCGGTTCGCTGGTCGCGACCAGGGGCTTCCGACTCGAATTGGGCCGGCTGTCGCTTAACTTTTGGAGGCGTGGCTTAACGCCACCGAAAATACACCAACTTAAAACTAGTTAAAAAAAAAGAACCTAATTCCAAATATAAAAATCATTTTTATATTTCTATAAAATAAAAACCAAAAATATTTTACAAAATGAATAAATAAATAACAAGAGAAAAGGAAAAAAAAATATTGATGAAACAATTTTTTTTTGTAAGGGTGGCTAGGGATGAAACGATACCAGTGAGGTATCGATACTTTTACTCGATAGTGCTATCGGTCGCAATGTATCGAGTACCTACTCGGTATCGATTGAAAAGTATCGATACTTACTCGTATCGGTCAATTTTTTCGTAAAATTAAAGATAAGCAAAAACAGCAGTAAGTAGGCCTACTGATATTATCAAGATTCGCAGGAACTTTGCAGCCAGGAGATTAAATAAAAATATTTTATTTAATTGCTATTTGCTGACGTTTCGGTCGCCAATCACGACCTTCATCATCGGAGACCTCTGAATAGCAAGTGTATGATAATATTTTTGTACATATCAAATTAAAAAGAAATTGAATATTTTTAATTGCAATGAGTATTAAAATACCTAAGATCGTGTATAATTGACAATATTCGCCCTGATGAAGGTCGTGATTGGAGACCGAAACGTCGGCAAATAGAAATTAAATAAAAAAATTTTATTTAATCTCCGGACTGCAAAGTCCCTGGGAATCTTGATTAAATCTCCACAGGCTTAAAACATCAAGTTCTTGAAAAGAAAACAAAAAAAAAAAAACAAAAAAAAATTCAATTAAGAAAAAAATTCCGTTTTAGAGGTACTACCCAAAAATAATTATTTTTCAAGGTGTTTCCCTGTAAAACACTCCTATAATAAAAATTAAAATACAGCGGTACAAACCAGTCCATTTATTTCTATTGTGAATAAGAACAAATGGACGTAAATGTTCTTCCGACCTAATAATCATTGACTAAGTGGACCGAGTATCGATACAAGTATTTTTGACCGATACTTACTTGGTACTCGATTCCAAAGTATCGATTCCAAAAGTACTTGGTATCGAAAGAAAAGTATCGAGTAAGTACTTGTATTTACTCGTATCGTTTCATCCCTAAGGGTGGCATAGTCCAATTCCAACCGTTATTCAAAGTCAGTCTCTTCTGCCATACAAGCAGATTCAAAGTTTCAATCAAATCATTTAACGTTTCCCAATAATTTCTTATCAACCTGTGGTGTTTTCTATCCGTTTTTCTGCCTTCTCCCAAACATATTATCCTGATACTCTCTTTATAATATATTTCAAGGTTTCTCTTTAAGTTACTTGTGGTAGTCAGTAGGAGTTAACTTGTAATTATCATAAGTGACTTAAAAAGAAATCTTTAAATATTATTTTCTGTGGCTGTTTCTACATAATTTATGATCCATTTCCTTGGTGTTGATATAGGTCTATATCTATATATATATAGGCCTATATCAACTATATATATATAGGTCTATATATCTATATATATAGGCCTATATCAACTATATATATATATAGGTCTATATATCTATATATATAGGCCTATATCAACTATATATATATAGGTCTATATATCTATATATATAGGCCTATATCAACTATATATATATATAGGTCTATATATCTATATATATAGGCCTATATCAACTATATATATATATATATATATATATATATATATATATATATATATATATATATGCGAAGACAAGTTTTCTCGGGTTAAGTCGCGTGGGGTGCTGAGATTTACTCGACGTTTCGGCTCTCCTTTTGGAGCCATTTTCAAGAGAGAAGGAAGTTAGGAGGTAATGGTGGGGGGGGTTGTTTACAAACATTCTACAAACAGGTCCAGGGGGCACCAATGGGCTCTCCTCTCTCACCGGTGTTGGCCAATATTTTCATGGAAGACTTTGAAAACAAAGCTTTAAACACCGCTCAACACAAACCGACCTGCTGGTTACGATACGTGGACGACACATTCGTTATCTGGCCTCATGGCAAAAACCACCTGGACAGCTTCCTAAATCATCTAAATAGAATACATCCCCAGATCCAGTTCACATTAGAAATCGAGAAAGACTTCTCTCTCCCATTCTTAGACGTCCTGATCACCAAGAACTCAGACGAAGGTTTCTCACACACAGTATACAGAAAACCAACCCACACAAATCGGTATCTAAATGCCGGTTCCCACAATCACCCAGCACAATTAAATTCAGTAATACGCACCCTAGTAACACGATCCCTCAGACTAACCGACAATCAAAACCGACAAAATGAAATACATAAACTAACCGAAGCACTAACCCAAAATGGTTACAACAAACACCAGGTACTTAAACACATACACAATGAGGCAAAACCAAAACCACCAACACAAACTACAACAGAACCTGAAGATCCAAACACACACAAGGCATTTCTCCCATACATAAAAGGCATAACAGATAAAATTGGCCGCATTCTTCAAAAGAAAAACATAAAACCCATTTTCACCACACACCAAAAACTATCAAACCTAATAAGAAATCCAAAAGACACTATTCCAAACGAATCCCCCGGAGTCTACGAAATTCCTTGTGCCGAGTGTCATCGGTCATACATAGGCCAAACTAACAGAAGAGTTCAATTCAGGATTTACGAACACAAAATGGCACTAAGAAAACTAGACCCTCAGTCAGCAATAGTAAAACACCATAACGAAACAGGACACATTATGAACTTCGAACAAACAAAAACAATAGAACCAATAAACAACTTCCACTCCCGTATCACAAGAGAAGCCATAGAAATTTACAAAAGGCCTGAATGTCTAAACAAAAGAGACGACGCCCTCAATTTCCCAACAACATGGAAAACACTTATTCCTAAACTCCAAACCAAGGCTCACACAAATACAAAGACTTCACACACTCCAAAACTGTCCCGAAACAACAATATCACGTCCCCAAAACAAACACAAACAATCACAAACAAACGTAACATATCCAACAGCAAATCCATCTCAACAAACCAAGCCACGCCCCCAGACCAGGCCCAGCCAACCAGAGACAGCCACGTCACTCCCAAAGCCACGCCCCCAGACCAAGCCCAGCCAACCAGAGACAGGCACGTCACTCCCAAAGCCACGCCCCCAGACCAGGCCCAGCCAATCAGAGACAGCCACGTGACTCCCAAAGCCACGCCCACATGCCCGGCAACAGGTATAAAAGGACCTGCACCTCCGGCTCGCAGTCAGTTACTCTCGGCCTGGGGAGTAGGCAGGTTGAGACCCCGGGAACCAAGAGCTAACACCCCGACTTGGGGAGTAGGCAGATTGAGGCCCCAAAGTCAACCCAAACCAAACACAAACCCGATTACACAGAACCAACCACTGTCCATTCCTCAGAGACAAACCCAGACCTCTGAGGCATCCACCAAACACACCACCAACACACCGACTTGGGGAGTAGGCAGATTGAGGCCCCGTAGTCAACCTAAACCGAACACAATTACACACACCCAACCTTCCTCCAGTTCTCAGAGACCAATCCACGCCTCTGAGTCATCCACCAAATTGACCTGGGGACCAGGAAGACTGCGACCCCGTAAACAACCCCCCTCCACCATTACCTCCTAACTTCCTTCTCTTGAAAATGGCTCCAAAAGGAGAGCCGAAACGTCGAGTAAATCTCAGCACCCCACGCGACTTAACCCGAGAAAACTTGTCTTCGCATACATCCGGTCGCGGAAACCTTCAAGAACATATATATATATATATATATATATATATAGGTCTATATATCTATATATATAGAGGCCTATATCAACTATATATATATATAGGTCTATATATCTATATATATAGGCCTATATCAACTCCAGAAAATTGATATAAAATGGACACAAAAAAAAATTAATATATATTATATGTATTATTTACGAATAATCTATACAATAGAATTTTGAATATTTTGGACCAGTTAAGCTCCGCCCACTGCATGCAAAAGAATTTTGAATTTAGCGGTTCAAAAATTCGGTGGCGTTTGAGGGGAAATGGAGGGGCGTTAGCGACGTGAGCAAAGCATTGAGTTGAACCCCCCTGGTCGCGACTATACGTTGCGATTAGCAAGAATGAAACTCTCCTAGTGGACGAGGGCTGATTTGCCAATAAGTGTTTGAATTATTCGCTCGTTTCCGTCGTATTCGCGTCAACTAAATTTCGCCGCTTTCTGCTTCCAGTGGACGCCAGGCCTAACTAAGACATAGAGATATATATCTAACAAAGCTGTGAGTGTTATTTATTGGCGATAAATATATAGTCGAGGGTCCGGTGGCCTGGTGCAATGGACAGCACGCCTATGCCCAGGAAAGGCTGGAGATCCTGGGTTCGATTCCCGGGGGCTATGGGATGTTTGGCCTCGCCAATAAATAACACTCACAGCTTTGTTGGATTAAAATTAAGGGCTGACACTTTTTTTTGTTTGGAACAATATTTCAGTGTGTCCGGGAAAATAAAAAAATGTTTGTTTCAAATGAAACACCCTAATATATATATATATATATAGTACTGTATATAAATATATATTGATATAAAGATTAATAGAACTTCAAAGGGATATAAATAGTGTTTAGACCCTTTGATAAATAAATCTTTATTTTCTAAAATGAACTTAGGCTTAATTATATATATTTATTTTAACAAAATAATTATCGAAGAGAAATTCAAAGAAAAAAATAAAATATAAGTTAATTAAGTTAATACAATATAAATAACTACCATATATATATATAAGCAAAATAATTCACTCTGAGTTTTATTTTAAACCAACAATTGTTGATTATTTATTACCCTCGTGCTAAATAGAAAATAGAAAAATTTGCACTATTAGCTCTTGGGTATATAACCATTTTTTGTTTTGTTTTTCTGGCTGAACAATCATTTCCATTCTAATTATCAATAACTATCTCTGTACCACTAAAGGGGCCCTTTCACGATAAGTCAGAATGTCATGTTAACCCTACACATATCAGTCAGACTGCCAGTCAGAATCAAATTTTTTTCGGCTCATTCGACTGTGGGAAACCACTAATTTGTCTTTTTTACTAAACTTAGTTCCCTGCGACTAAGTAATAATGAAAAACAAAAAAAAATTCGAGTGTTGCCTTAATTTTGTCATTAGGCCTAGCATACAAAAAAAAAAAAAAAAATTGAACAATTTGGATGAAAAATTGGTTTTCAAAGCAAGCTAATTTTTCGCATTTAAATTTAACTTGAGAAATTTCAGCTCCTAATGCTGTAGTTGCTAGATTTTTTTTACTTCGTTTAGAAATATTTAATCTAAAAAAATTTATTAAATGGTAATTATTAGTAGATTTCAGATAAAGGCACATCCAAATGTATTAAAATTTGTTTTAAATTGATCTACGTACAAGGGCGGATCCAGAGGTGTTTCTCGGGGGGGGGGTAATCTGGTGTGACTGGTCGCACAGCACACAATTTGTTCTTAATTTCGGTAATTTAAAGGCGCATTCTGTACTTGTTTGCCAGAATGTAAATACCAATCAAATTTTTAAGTATTAATTTTTAAAATATTACATTAAAAATAAATTTTTTTTCGAAAAAAAGGTATTTTTTCCGAATCTCGGGGGGGGGGGGTAATTACCCCCTTTACCCCCCCCCCCCTTGTATCCCCCCTTGTCTACGTATTGAGCCTTGTAACAGGTTGAAAAAGATATCTTAATCTTTAAATCATATTCGGAGGTCCTATTCACTACTAAAAGTTTTCTAAAAAAATTTAACGATAAACATTATGTTTAAAAAATTAGAAACAATTTATATTTGTTTTTCTTAATAACAAATAATATTTATTTGAGTGGCGTCTCGCATAAACACTCCATTCAGACAGGTGGTCAGTACCCCCTGCACCTTTGCCTTTGGTCCCGTTACATGTTCCTTGACTGAAGCTCGGATTTCAAAATATCAAGAAATCCGCCAGTCACGGCCATCAGTCCTTCAGTTTTGCACATACAAGTTCAGTCAAAACGCCATTCCGCTCCAATACTGTCAGTTGGACTGATCCTGTAAGGGCCCCTTTAGGTTAGGCTAAAGTAGCTTTCCCAGAGAACACACTTTGGCCTTTAAGGCCCTTTGTGATACCACACCATACCTAGAGAGTGAGATTATCTCCATCTACCTATCCCATAAGTAAACATTTGTTGATAATATTTTAAGCTGTTTGTTTAATTTTTTAAACTTATTTTAATTTTTTAAGCTGGATTTGAACCTGAGTTGTGTTGCAACTCTGGATTCGTAACCCGCAACTTATCCAATTAGCCATGAGCCTCGGACTGTTAAGCCATCTGCACCCTACATAAAGGAAGACATTGTCACATTTATCTCCTGCACTACGGGTTTTTCTCTTAGGGTTGTTTCCCATACTAAGTTATTTTCTATTTTTCTGCAATGTCAACCTGGTGGAGCTTGACTTTACTTTTAATGGCTGTGAATACTCCTATCCAGGGCCGGATCTAGGGGGGGGGGGCAGTGGGTGCGTGTGCCCCGGGCGGCAGATATCAGGGGGACGGCAATTAAAGATTTACTTAAAAAAAAAAAAAAAAAAGGTAAAATGATATGAGTTTTGTATAGAAAATTTTAAGGAGGGGGCGGAAAATTAAATTTTGCCCCCCCCCCCCTAAAAATCTCCTAGTTCCGGCCCTGCTACCATCATTCGCGTTGTGGGTTCAGGCCACCCTTCTCATGGCCTGTGGTATTACCTGCTTATTTGGGTTTCCCTTATTCACAACTGACCTCTATCGCTATCCGCCACTTGCCACTAGCTGAGGCTTGCCTTTGAATCTATATATATATATATATATATATATATATGGGGCATTCCACGCCAACTCGACCACTTTTGAACCCGACCATTTTTGATTTGGCTGAAACTTTTTATAAAAAAAAAAAAAAATAAAAAAAAACAGTGTCATTCTTCCCGAAATTTTTTTCAAGTTTTTTTCAAGATGAATCTGTCAAATTTTGTCATATTTTTTTCTGAAAAGTACATTTAAAGACAAAAATTTCAAAAAAAAAAAACGTCCCGATAAGTTAATTTTTGACAGTTTTACGGTTATTTAAAAAAAAATCGATGTTTTTTGAAAATGCTATAACTTTTTTTTGGCTGGGTCAAAAAATCTGAATAAATTCTCAGACACGTTTTCAATAGGGTATAAAAAGATGACAAAGTTTCAGCCAAATCAAAAATAGTCGGATTCAAAAGTGGTCGAGTTGGCGTGGAATGCCCCATTTATATACAGGGTGTCCGGTAAAGAATGGATAACCTTGAAATGTCTTATAGTATAACTTATGGCCGTTCAGAAAAAAAATTGAAACAAAATATATCATAAGTAGTACCTAAGATATGATTTTTTTAAAAGAAAGGTCTAATTTTTTTACCTTGTTTTACTTTTATGAACACTACGATCAGAAATGAATGGATTCCATCGGTTTGTTGTTATTTTATTATTATACACGAACTATGCTAATAGATAAACAGTGAATAGTATGACTAGCTATTGCACTTTTTTATTAAAAAATTAGCAACTTTGAATCAGTGTTAAAACGACCACCTGGCTATTTTATTGGAATTTGCTAATTTTTTAATAAAAAAGTGCAATAGCTAGTCATACTATTCACTGTTTATCTATTAGCATAGTTCGTGTATAATAATAAAATAACAACAAACCGATGGAATCCATTCATTTCTGATCGTAGTGTTCATAAAAGTAAAACAAGGTAAAAAAATTAGACCTTTCTTTTAAAAAAATCATATCTTAGGTACTACTTATGATATATTTTGTTTCAATTTTTTTTCTGAACGGCCATAAGTTATACTATAAGACATTTCAAGGTTATCCATTCTTTACCGGACACCCTGTATATATATATATATAAATGAAATGGAAAAAATGTATATATATATGTACTGTATATGTTCTATAGAAATTCACAATTTTCAATGAATCTATTTGAAATTAAGTACACATATAGTACATGGACCAGGGAGTAACGTAGTAATAATTTGAATCTCTAAATATTTCTGGGGAATTATAATCAAATTTCTTCAATATCTGGATAAAAAATTTAGATTTTTGACAGCTTTATGACATGATTTATAGCCACCTCCAGGCAGACCCTTTGGGCAGGTATCAAGGTTCTTTCTTAAAATTTGCAATGCAACAAAAATGTTAAAAACTGCCCACTGAAGGCGGACTTTGCGACTAGTATTATATAATTTTTTTTTTTTTGCGAACTGGTTCCATCAAGTCCGAAGATCAATTGACCCATGCAGCCAGGAAGAATAGGAGCAAGAGAGTGAAGGAACAGGGAAAAGATTTTCCATATAACTCTAACTCGTGTTTTTGCCATTCCACTTATTTTCCTTTGGGTTTATCTTAGTTTATGTCATATTCTAACGGCATTTTGTAATTTTTTTTGCAAATTAAGTTACGAAGGATAGGGTAGGCCACAGGCTCTCAACATTTCCTTCCTTTTCTAAAAAAAACTCATTCAACTCCCCTTCCACGTACACTTTTCTCCTTTTGAAGTTGTTGGCCTTAAGGTAGACTTTGGCTTAAGTGGTCGACGGACGCGTCCGACGTGGACTCCAGCGCCTTTAACCACAGATCATACATATATCAAGATTGGACAGCTCCATGTTAAAAGTTGTCCACAAGTTTTAACGCCCCCTTCCAGATGTTTCTGCGAACTAACTTTGCGCGCAAAAATTAAACAGAAATTTTGTGTCAAATCAACGCTCTCTATGGCCGCAGTTCCAACTAAACAGTAAGCGGTGGAAAAAAACTCACCCACATGGGTTTTGAACTCAAGCTCGTTCGAAATCGTTGTTTGCAAATTCTACGATTTTACTCTCGCGTACACTGGTTTTGTTATTTTCACATACCTTTTTAAGCTACTTAATTTGCGACTGTTAGGCCTACTTTTAATTTTTTTTTAAACGAAATCAAATTAAGGACAAATAGTGTCTCTAAATTTGTATCTCAAATAACTTAGATATTTTAAAGAATTTTTCGACATGTTATGAATGAAATTTATAAATTTTTTTTATGAATTATTTATTTATTTAATTATTTTAATTTTTTTTTATTCGATTAAGTTTAAGGTCTTTTTCGGCATAAGAGGCCATTTAGACCCCGTATCTATATGATGCTAGATGCGAACCCTTGACCTTTGGTATCAGCAGCTAATACTCTAACTCTGACCCAATAATAATTTATTATAAATTGTAAAAAATTTATCTTTTAAAGGAAATCAAAATAAATAACCCCATTTTTTTCAGATAAGATTTTTGTAGGGCTTCTCTTGACAATGGATCAATGGATCGATTCTTTTCTGTGTTAAGAATATGGTCATATATAATATTGGTATTAAGAAAAACACCAATAAATATTATTTTAAAAAATGTTTATGAAAAATCTTATATATTGAAAAAGACCGTAACACAGATCATACAATCCTGAAATTAACTTTTGAAAATGACAATCAAAAGAAGAGGCCTGACGACCTGGAGACAGCGAACAGAGCGACATCCATGGAGTAAATTTTGAACTATTTCAGACAGCCCAGCGGTGCTCTCTGGTTATACCTTCGTGTAACTAAATAAAAACTTGTGGAAATTCTTCCCGTAGAGCTGTCCACTCCCTGCCTTTAACTGAGACATGTGTTTTCCAATAGGGACCGTGCGTGAAACATAGAGGCAGCACTATAGCTTAAGTAAGCGCTGTCTAGTGTTCTTTTGCCAAACTTGTGGTCCAAAACATTCATTGCAAACAACATAAAATATTTAAAAAAAATGGAAAAAATAATAAAATACTGATTTCAACTAGTTGTCAGTAATATTATACGCGGCCACAATGATGAAAAAGAGAAAAAAATATTCAACTCAAATCATGTCTATGCGGTAGTTGAAAAAACAAATTCTTTTGAAAGTGTCATAAGCGTCAAAGTCACATTTAAATCCAAATCATTCGTTTTATATTCAAGTTCTCATCAATATGAGGAAATAATGAATTTGGAACTTTAGATAAAATTTTAAAGTTCTTAATTCGTTCAATATGTATCCTTACAGAAGCAATGTTTCATCTAATTCTTCCGGGGTGAATTGGTCTTTGTGACCAAAAAGAGGTTTTATTAGTACTTATTAGTCAGTGGCGTATTCAGGGGGGGGGGCCAGGAGGCCGGGCCCCCCCCCCCAAACCCTTCTCCAAAACAAAAAATACCTATTGTTTTCCCTAATGATTTTTTTTTTTTAATAATTATTTTATTAACTCTCATAAATTCTAAAATCTAACAAAAAACTTATAAATAATTGAAAAATTCTCTAATATTTACGAATTTTGTATTAAAATTATTTTTTATTTCAAGAAAAAAAAATTTTTTTAATTTGTTTTTTATTTATAATTATTATATTATCTAAAAAAAATTTCTCCACTTTAAGTTTCTTGGAGAAGGGGGGGGGGGGTTCATAAAACTTTTGGGCCCCCCCCCCCCCAAGCAGAAATCCTGGCTACGCTACTGTTATTAGTTTATTATTTATTAGTACTAGCAGCTTTTAGTAATTCACGATTTTTTAAACGCTGGATACGTCCCAAGGATTGTATATTTTTTAAAAATATTTTCGCTTCCACGAACAATCGAGGGAACATAAAACGGATGTTCCGTTTTTCGTTGTTTATAAAATGAGTATTACTACAAATTCTCGAATTTTGATTTGGTACCCAGTCTTTTGGGTTTTCTCTGAAATTGAAAAAAAGTTTTAAGGTTAAGTTTTTATTATGAAATAAATGTCATAAATATTAAGAACTTGGTTATCAAAATGAGTTATTTACATGCGTCGAGTTTAATCTCACAATTCATTTTAATTATGTAATATATTTTTAATTAATTTTGGACTTAGTCATAATTTTTTACTGTTTTTATCCACTGTTTACGTTTTGCTATTTTCATGTGGCTATCTGGAAATTTATAAAATTTCACTTTCACATCCATTCCAGGTTTCTGAAGTGATGTATTATTACAGCTACGGATACAGCAATTTTTTCTTAAAGTCGACAAACTTCAAATAATCTCAATATATTTAATTAATAATTATTTAAAAATAAATCACATGTTAAATATTTAACAAATCCCCCGACTAATTAAGATGATTGCCACTAGTTGGCGCAAAGGTCTACGCACTGTCCCTATGTGAGTGCGTTCTTCATCCGCGGGCGGGAAACGAAATTAATTTAAATTATAATCATGAAATATTACTAATATAATGCAAAATATTTACAGAAAACCCTTCATTATAGAATTTTATTTAAAAATTAAATTAACAAATTTAAAAACATAAGAATTTTTAAAAAATTTCAGAATTAATAAATTATTTCATCTAAATACATATTTATATTTTTTATAATTTTTATTATTAGATAGCGAAATTAAATAAACCTCTGTATAATAATAATAATAAAATGAAAAAATAATTAAAATAAATTATTATTAAAATAAAAAAATTTGCAAAATTAATTTTTACAAATTTTTAAAAATCAAACAGCCGAAAAAGATAGCTATCCTGGCGATAATTTTTTTCCGAACCCCAAACATGATTACTGTATATATAATTTCTTATTTAATAAAATATTTTATGGAATTTTTTTTATGAACAACTTAAAGTACTGTTTGCTAAGTAATAAAATGACCAACTGCCTGTAAATAAAATTGAAAACAAATAACGGGGTCTAAATGGCCTCAGATGCTGAAAGAGGCCTTAAACAATTAAAAAAAAAAATTGAAAATATTTTTGAAATTTATAGGTTACCGTTGTATCAATTTTTTTTTTTAACAACAATCAAAATATAGTAAACCAAATCTCATGAAAAATGTAATTCAATGAATTCTGACCGCCATAGTGAAAGACCCTCGGCGGACGCGGTGGTTTGGCATGACTTTAATGGCGCGGGTGTCCGCTTCCGCCGTCCGCGCAAGCCAAAGTCTTCCTTAAAGAATAAAATTTTGATGATACTATTAAAATAAGAATCCAGTAAAAGACTTTCTATTTTTTTTTTAGAATATAATTAGTAGATTTTAATTCTTCCTTATTTATTTTAGGAATGGGTCTAATGTAGAAGGAGCAACTCATAAACAAGTAGTGGATTTAATAAAATCTGGAGGGGATATTCTTACATTGACCGTAATTTCAGTTACACAACAGGTTAGTAATAGATTAAGATAACATTTCTATTGATTTTGGAAATTTTTTTAAAATAATATCACCAAACTGATATAAAATAAAATATACATGTTTTTTACTAATCTTAAAAATTTCTTATCCTTTAAATCAGTGGTTCTTAACCTTTTTAACTTCAGGAACCCCTTTACTTTTCATATTTGTTCTCGCACTTCCTTACAAATTATGAAATTTTTATTTATTCAAAGTGGAGGATTTAACCTCCATTATAGTATTTTACAGAATTTTAATTTTTATTTATATTTAAATAAATAAATTTAGCTTGAATTTGTTTTTGAGTAAAAAAAGTGAAAATAAATAAAATCAATAATAAAATAATTCTAATAAATGATAATTGAATTAGAACATGTGAAGTTAAAAGTAAAATTATTTATGTTTCACGGAAAACCTACACCACTTTCCCTCCAAACTATGGGAGATTAATACTGGTATATTAAACTTGAATACTAGATATTTAAAATTAACTTATGATTTAACTTAATTTCTCCTATATTCAACTAGAGCTAGGGGCGCCAGAACGAATTTGAGTCAGGGGCAGTCAAGGGCGGATCCAGAGGTGTTTCTCGGGGGGGGGGGGGGTAATTTGGAGTGACTCGTCGCACAGCACACTATTTTTTCTTAATTTCAGTAATTTAAAGGCGCATTCTGAACTTGTTTGCCAGAATATAAATACAAATCAAATTTTTAAGTATTCATTTTTAAAATTTTACGTGAAAAATAAATTTTTTTGCAAAAAAAAGGTATTTTTTCAAATCTCGGGGGGGGGGGGTAATTACCCCCTTTACACCCCCTGTATCCGCCCTTGGGGGCAGTGGGGTCATTTCAACTTTTTCTTGGAGGGGGCAAACTTTTTTTTTTCTTTAAAATTTATTTACACATAGGTACTCTAATTTGGCCAAAATATATTTCATTCAATTAATTGTTTAATTTTGTACAGTTTATATACTTGTAGATATATTTTGAAATATTTTATTAAGAGAGTCATTCCACGTCAAATCGATACACTTTTTAACCTCACTATCTCAGATTTCTATGAAATTTGGGTCATAGGTAGAGTCAATAGAGACTAAGAAAAAGCCCCAATTTCAACTTGATATCTCAACTCGTTTAAAAGATATGGCGCGTTAAAGTTGTCAAAAATGGCAAAAAATCGACCTAACCACATCTATTTAAATTCCTATAAAATCTCTTAGAGATAAGATAGAGAGATGAATGAGGTGTCATTTTACAGCGAAACGAAATTATAAACAAAATAGTTATGTCAGCTCTATCACTATACCCAATGACTTTTAAGCAAAACACCATCTTTATCATAAAATTTTCTTTTATTTGTTCTTGACTTAGATTAACTATTTTGTTTATAATTTCGTTAATAATTAACCGATTTGCAAGAATGAATGATTTTTGGAAAGCTAAAGAATTACAGAATAACGTACATATACGATTTTTGCATTTAGGGATGTTAAAAAAATTTTAGGGTTGTCCAAAATTAAGAAAAACTGGAAAAATTGGATTTTTTTACTCCTTTATTCGTGTTTTGCGCCACTAAATCACCTCCAATAGGGCTGAATCTTTAGATTTCTATGTATCTTAGCTACCTGTATATTTTAAGAGAAAACACCATAAAAAAATCTAGAAAACTCAAAATGAGAGCCGCTTTAGAGCAGAATTTCTATTAAAACGTTATATTCTCTATATCTCTAAAACTAGAGCTATTCGAGCAAAACTGACGGCATTTTTGGAAAAAGGACTCAGAGATCAGCTCAAAATATCCCCGGTACCAAAATCACTATTAGTCTGTGTAGTGTTTCCCAATTATGACAAAAATCTAACGCAAGGGTTCTTTTAATTTATTTTTCTCTATGATCCCATCATGATCCCTCGATGAGGCCTATATTATCTTTTACCCTTTAAGCAAGGACCATTTTAGAATTTTTTCAAAATTTTCGAAGAGGTACTTTTTGAAAAAAAATTATATTTTTGCACTTTTATGGCAAAAATCTAAAGAAAGGGTTTTTTTAAATTAATTTTTCTATATGAACCCATTATGATCCCATGATGAAACTTAGTTTTATCTTTAATCCTTTAAAACAAGGATTATTTTAGAATTTTTTCAAAACTTTTGAAGGGGTACTTTTTTGAGAAAAATTACTTTAAATTTTTGATTTTGAAATTAAAAAAATTTTTTTTTTTTACCGCCCCAGTTGTATTGTATATCATTGGAAAGGGTATCTAAAAAGCTGTAAAATGACACCTCATTCATCTCTCTATCTTATCTCTAAGAGATTTTATAGGAATTTAAATAGATGTGGTTAGGTCGATTTTTTGCCATTTTTGACAACTTTAACACGCCATATTTCTTTCAAGTTGAAATTGGGGCTTTTTCTTATTCTCTATTGACTCTACCTATGACCCAAATTTAATAGAAATCTGAGATGGTGAGGTTAAAAAGTGTATCGATTTGACGTGGAATGACTCAAGAATAAAATATAAAATTTTTAAAAAATCAGAGCCCTTGGTGGCAAATACCCCCCCCTGCCCCTCCCAAATAACGCCACTGGTCAGGGAGGAGGGGGCAATCTACTTAAAGTCTCAAGTTTTCATGTTATCTAAATTTTATTATTTTAATTTCATATAAAATGTTTTTAGAAATTAGTAAAACAGGGCAGTGGCTTAGCGAGCTTAACTCGCGCCCGAAGCACAATATCCTTTTAGCGCCCCCCCCCCCGCACTCGCAAATTAATAAATAAAGCAAAATAAATAAAGTCATAGGCTCAAGCTAGGCTTTAAATTTGAGACAAAATTAACCAGCAATTTTACTTTCTCTTAGCCTATATATGAAATATATAGAGAGAGAAAGTATTGCGATCATGTCAAAAATTCGATGTCCAGATTTTGATGGATATACATGTTTTGAGGTCCCCTGAGTCCAAAAAAGTGGGTCCCGCAAATTGGTCTGTGTGTGTGTGTGTGTGTGTGTCTGTGTGTCTGTGTGTGTGTAACGATTTTTTTAGCATGAAGGAGTTGAGCTAGCGGATTGAAATTTTATATTTAACTTAGGTACCTTTGAAGAATCTCAAAATAAGCTTTTGAACAAAATCGGCCAAAAAGTACTAGTACTTTACTGATGTACTTTTTCAGTTTTTTTCGATTTTCTCAAAATTCCCTCCAAGGATTTTTTTTAAAATTCATAAATCAATTATTTTTTAGATGCTCTTTAAAATGTATATTCTCATTTTGCCGTTGAAATCTTCTGAAGACCACTTTACTCTTGTTCTTCATAGGAAAGTAGAAATGGTTGCCATGGTAACGGAATTTAAATCTTTTTCTTTTTATTAGATTAAAAATCAATTATTATTTAAATTCCCATTTTTTTAAATTTATTTGTGTCTTTAATTGTTTCAAAGAAAACATATATGTCTCTCTCTCACTTGCAAACATTATCGTCTCTCTCTACTCTTTTTAAATTCCCTTTCCACCTTATCTTCGCATAGGAACAATGTTAATTTCCTATAGGGATTTGTATGTTTATTTCGATTCAAAAGGGGGTCCCCTTTAGAACTTTTTAGGCATTTAAAATTTTTTTTTCCAATTCTTATGAAATTTTGTATTTATTTACGATTCTATATTGTGTATAAAATGTCCAAATATGAGATTAAAATTTTGAAAAATAACCATAGTTTATTTGAAGCAGTCAACATTTAAAATGCAAGTTTGAAACTAAGGTGCTATCGGAAACTAAATATATCTCGACACAAAAAATCTGGTGTGACCAGCACAGTGCGCAACTTTCTCTTACCGAAGGGTAAGAGAAAGTTGTGTGCTGTGCGCCAGTCACACCAGATTTTTTTGTTTTGCGGACCATTTGGCGCCCCTTTGTGAGTAGCGCCGGGGGCATGATCACCCCCTCCCTCTTCGCTACGCCACTGATACAGGGTCTATATAAGATATTTTGGAAAAAAATGAATTACTTACTCTTAAATTTTTTTTTTTAATTTAAAAGATTTTATTTTTAAAAATAAATGAAATGAAAGAAGACATATTGCCCCCCTCTGCCCTATAGGATGCCAGAGGGGTGGGCAATGTACCCTTCCCCTCCCCCAGTTCCGGCGCCTAACAAGTAAGACTAGAGCCTACGGTTGATAGTTTACATTTTATATAAAGATATATCAATAAGCATCTACTTATTTGTTATATAAGCTCATTTGATGCCGTCTTTATTGTTCATACAGTTTCGAAACCCTCTACTTTAAACATTAAATTTATATTTTAACTATATTAATTTTCACAATAATTTTAAATCATTTATCAAAATATTTTGTCGAATAGTGAAAGGAGCAGGATCAGCCAAAAATAAAAGCCTCCGATTTTTTAACAATTTATGGAGACCTTTTGGATCAATATTGTTTAAGGTTGCCGGAGCTAGTCATTGGGACTCAATACCTCTATAATAATTATCCCAATGGCTAAGTTCGGCTAAACAATATTGATCCAAAAGGTTTTAATAATTTGTTAAAAAACAGGAGGCTTTTATTTTTGGCTAATCCTGCTCCTCTCTCTCTATTCTGCAATTGCACAGACATTGACTTCAATGGTTTAAAATATATATGTCTCGAGAAGTAACATTAAAAATAGTAAAAATCGCATCCCAAAATAGCTATGAACTCCCATGTTAAGAATCACTGCTTTAAAAGAAATATATACCCTATTTAACCGAGTAACATAAATCAATATAAAGATGAAATGGAAGTTACTTCCGGAAGTCAGGTTGTGTTGACAAAAGTAAGAAAAAAAGAAATAGATTTTTTACTTTCTCTTACCCTATATATGAAATATATATATAGAGAAAGTATTGCGATCATGTCAAAAATTTGATGTCGAGATTTTGATGGATATACATGTTTTGAGGTTCCCTGAGCCTGAGCCTAAAAAAGTAGGTCCCGCAAATTGGTCAGTGTGTGTGTCTGTTTATGTGTGTGGACATTTTTGACCATAAAGGAAATGAGCTAGGAGGTTGAAATTTTATATTTAAGTTAGGCCCCTTCCGAACTTATGTAAATAAGCTTTTAAACAAAATCGGCCAAAAAGTACTAGTACTTTACTGATGTACTTTTTCAGTTTTTTTCGATTTTCTCAAAATTCGCTCTAAAAGGATTTTTTTTTTAAATTCATAAATCAACTATTTTTTATATGCTCTTTAAAATGTATATTCTCATTTTACCGTTGAAATCTTCTGGAGACCACTTTACTCTTGTTCTTCATAGGAAAGAGGAGAAATGGTTGCCATGGTAACAGAATTTAAATCTTTTTCTTTTTAATAGATTAAAATTCATATAAATCAATTATTATTTAAATGCCCTTTTATTTTTATTTTATTTCTGTCTTTAATTGTTTCATAGAAAACATATCTCTCTCTCACTTGCAAACATTATCGTCTCTCTCTTCCTACTCGTTTTAAAATGAAATTTTGTATTTATTTAGGATCCTCTATTGTGCATAAAATGTCCAAATATGAGATTAAAATTTTGAAAAATAACCATAGTTTATTTCAACCAGTCAAGATTTAAAATGCAATTTTGAAACTAAGGTGCTATGGGAAACTAAATAAATATATCTCGACACAAAAAATCCCTTTCGCTTCTGTAAGAGAAAGTTCTGCACCGTACTGTTCACACCAGATTTTTCTTTTTGCAGGATCTTTAATGGCTTGGCCACCGAGCGTGCACAACTTATTTCAGTTTCGACCTCTTGCCAAAGAAAATCTTTTACACATATAGGCAATTCTACATTTCTCATTACATTTATAAAATTATAAAAATTAAAAAAAATTTTTAACAGTTGCTATTTATATATTCCTTCTTTTTGATCCAATAAACATTTTTTAAAAATTATTTTGGACTATCCACACACTAGAGCTATTTTACTTTCTCTTACCCTATATATGAAATATATATATAGAGAGAAAGTATTGGGATCATGTCAAAAATTCGATGTCGAGATTTTGATGGATATACATGTTTTTTACTTTCTCTTATCCTATATGAAATATATAGAGAGAAAGTATTCGATTCATGTCAAATATTCGATGTCGAGATTTTGATGGATTTTAACGTTTTAAGGTCCCCTGAATCAAAAAAAGTGGTTTTCGCGACATGGTCTGTCTGTGTGTGTGCGTGTCTGTGAACAAAATATCTCAGGAACTAAAAGAGCTACGAGGTTGAAATTTTATAATTAAGTTAGGTTCCCTTCCAAGGGGTGAAAATAAGCTTTTGAACAAAATCGGCCAAAAAGTACTAGTACTTTACTGATGTACTTTTTCAGATTTTTTCGATTTTCTCAAAATTCGCTCTAAAAGGATTTTTTTTTTAAATTCATAAATGAACTATTTTTTAGATGCTCTTTACTTTAAAAAGTATATCAGTAAAATTTTTCGTGGCAATAGTTTAAAGTACACTTTACTGATGTGGAAGCATTCGTAGCTCAGCGCCATCTATGAATCATCGCGTGGTCAAGTTTGGAACTAAAGTGCTATGAGCAACTAAATATATCTCGACACAAAAAATCTGGTGTGACAAGCACATTACACAACTTTCTCTTGCCAGAGTAAGAGAAAGTTATGTGCTGTGCGACTAGTCACACCAGATTTTTATCCTCACCTCCATTTCCTCAAGCGGTCGAAATTGAAATAAGCTGTCCGCTAGAGGTATGACTTTTCGACTTTTTTTCCTAAAATGATTTCCTGTAGCACGAATGAATGAACTTTTGCCTATTAATGACTAAAATGACGATTATTCCTTGAAAATAAAAAAAAGGTCACGTACAAACCACTTTGAAATTTTAGGTTGACTAGTCGCAGTTTTGTATAAGCTGGTATATAAGAGAGGAGGTCAAAGCGGGTAGTTGAGTTTTAATTAGCTTAATTTGTTTAATTTGATGTCAATTATAACTTTCGGAACCCTCGGGACAATCCCAGGGGGGGCAAGGTACTCTCTGAGAAGGGGTAAGCCAAAATCATAGTCAGAGCTGGGGTACTCAGTACTTTTAGTACTTGAAAAAACTACTCAGTAAATTTAAGTACTTCCAGTACTTTACTTAAAGTACTTTTAAATTTGATCTACTGATACTGAAATTTTCAGCCTACTTTTTAAAACAAATACTGGTATTTGAGATTTCCAGTACTTTTTCGAAAAAATACTGGTACTGGTTTCCAAAAAAACTACTTAGTAACAATTAAAGTTGAGGTGTGCCACAATCGTAGGAGTGGGTAGAGTTGACCGATACGTCGGATTATGAAAAACTCGTTGGAGATCCAACTAATAAAATAGCGAATGATTTAAAAAGTCTCTTAGTGTCATTGTTATCAGATGAACAGACCAAAGGGATTCTTAATACTCTTTTAGTCAAAAATCCTACCTCTCCCAGACTTTATGGGTTACCAAAAATACATAAAGAGGGAGTTCCTTTAAGGCTTATTAACTCGACATTAGATAGCCCTCTCTCCAACCTAATGAAATATTTTTCCATCATTATAAAAAAGATTAGTTCTGATAACCCTCACAAATTGAAAGATTCGTTTGACACATATGAAAAACTTAAGAAATTAAATATCCCTGTTGGCTCCATTTTAGTGTCTTTTGACGTAGTCAGCTTATTTAATTCAATACCAATTGACTTAACGTTAACTTTGGTGGACAAATATTGGTTTAAAATATCAGAAACAACCATTTTTTCTAAAACTAATTTTATCAAATTATTAGACTTTTGTCTGAACAATGGTTATTTCACATACGAAGGGTCATTTTATAGACAAAGGAGGGGACTAGCAATGGGGATAAATATGGCTCCAGCCATTGCTGATATTAAAATTAAATATACAAATTAAACACTAGGTTATTTGTTTCAAAGGTTTTATTAATTAAAAAATTAACACTTGATACGTATTCCGACAATTCCTTGTCATCATCAGAAGTGATTACATTCTAATACATGAAAATAGATACAGCATATAATATATACACTAGAAGCAGTGGTACCAACTGCAATACATCAAAGCAACAAGAATATGTTGTCAACATAACTCAATATGAATATAATTATTATAAGAAAATTTTAAGAAATACAATAAAAAGGAAATTAAAATATAAAAAAAATATAAATAATCACAATAATAATTAAAAATAACCATAATAATAAAAATATAAAAATAATACCCATCTCAAACCATTTTTTCTTTCCTGTACACCTGCACCCAGGGGCGCCGGAACGAATTTGAATCAGGGGGGGGGGCGCAAAAAATTTTTTTTTAGAAAATTAAAATAATTTAATATTGTTGGGTGCACTACGGATGATTCCCTTTTGCGTATTTCCGGCTGCCACCACCTAACGTTCCTTGGGTTGCTAGGGACCCTTTTCTTCTTATAAATGAAACTATGTAGTTGAATTTAGACAAGTTTTATTGGTTATAGTACAAATAACACAGTTGTTGTGTGTACAGAGTCAAACTAGAGACTAACTGCTCTGACACTGATGTTATGTGTCAGGCGTCTTTCATAGGACTAACTGGAGAGGATGAGGCGACCTCAGCTTTTATAGCTTGAATCCGCGTCATCCTATATTGTTTTTTTACACGTGCTAGCAAAGTCAGCGGTCGTCGTTATATTACTGCCCATTTTGCTATTCTTCCTCATGGGAAGGATATCAGATATTTCTTTCTCCTGCTGGGCATGCAGTAATTTGAGTTTGTTTTTCATTTAAGATTCAGACATACCGTCAGCGATATGCGATCATTTATTTCCTTTGGACTCTGCATATTTGCAGGTGTTGTTTTTAGTTGTGAGATTGCAACCTGAGTTGTTATTCTCTTTCCGTTTAGCCCTAGCGTCAGCAGTTATCCGATCCTTGACTTTGCTCGCACTAGTGCGGTGACTCATTCGTCTTTATATTAAACAACATATAAAATATAATTATTAATTAAAACATTTTTTTTTTTTTTTTATTATTAGGCGGGCACCACAATATGTTTAAATAGTACAAAACAAAAACAAATCTACTATAAAACTTTAAAAATTTTAAATAAAATTAAAATTTATATGCTGATTCGGACGAGATAATCATTCACAAGTTGACTATGCAGCTTCTTTCGTCAATGACTGATGATAGGTCAATAAATCAATAAATACCACTATACCACTACCCTTAGTTAAAGAACTTATTAAAGAAAAATGGAACATAAATAAATACACAGATATATCGGAAGAATTATTTTTGCACACATTTGAGATGTGTTTAAATTCAAACATTTTCAAGTTCAACGATTGAATATTATAAATAGATAGAAGGGACTCCAATTGGGAATCCAATTTCGTCTGTTTCGGCCGATATAACAATTGATTATATACATAATAGTGTTATCAAAAAATACAACCCTGAATTGATTTTATATTACTTAGACGACAGTTTTTGTATATTAGATAAAAACAAGGTAGATGACTTATTAAAAGATCTTAATTCCATACACCCCAATATTAAATATACAAGCGAGATAGAAAAAGATAATATTTTAAACTTTTTGGATATAAAAATCATTAAACAAGACTCTGGGCATTTGAAAACAGACTTTTACACAAAAAAAAAAAAGAAAAATTTGTTCAAACAATAAATTACTTTTCCAACATCCGGACCATATAAAAAAGAATTTGATAGTTAATGAATAGAATGAAGTCTGTTGTACATGATGATTTTATAGATAAAAATATAAAAGAACTCAAGAGTAAACTTATTGCGAATAGTTATCCAAAACAATATATAGATAGACTTGTTAATGAGATACAAAGTAAAGATAATATCTGTGATAGTAAAAAAGATGAGTTTATAATTGGTGGGTCAATAACATACATTCCACAACTATCGAATATAATTAAAAGATTTCTTAATGAAAAACAAATAAATGTTGTATATAAATTAAATAAACCACTTAAAAGTATAATTAACAACAAAACAACAGTTGATAAGTTAGAACAACAAAATGTAATCTATGGCATCCCATGTAAATCTTGTAAAAAAGATGGAAATGACACAATATACATTGGTCAAACATCTCGCCAACTAAAAACACGTATGAAAGAACATTTTGTATCAATTTAAAAAAAGAGTATGTGTACGGCTTTAAGTATTCACGCGCTAGATGAACATCATGAATTTGATTTTGAAAACGTATCTATATTATATAAAGAACCTAACAATATTAAAAGAGTTTTCTGTGAATCATATTTAATAAATATCTATGATGAAGAAGCCGTGAATTTTAAAGTTGATCGAGAGAAATCACAAGTGGTTTATGGAAACTTAATAAAAAAAAACTAAAAAACAACTATACAACAAAAGAATATTCAATTTTTAATTAAAACATGTATCAACATAAAAAAATATATGTAAAAGATTTTTTTATGAAAGGTTTTTTTTCTAAAGAAATTTTTTATAAAGGGTTTTTATAATTAATTAAAAAATGTTAATATCTGGGAGAAAAACAAAATGTAATTTAATTTAATTTAAAATATAACACAAAAATAAATTTTGAGAAATAGTCACCAGAGTGAGCTAGGTTAGACCTCTAAATGAAGTGAAATTATAAATTATAAATTATTTAAAAGAGAGTGACATTAATAAGGCTGATTTCATATTGATCTAATGTTAAAATCTAGTTTTAATTTGCCCGGGAGCCGTGGCTCAGTGAGAAGACATTAGCCTCTCCCACCGGAGTCCCGGGTTCGCTTCCCGCTCCAAGCGAGAAAAATTTATTTCATTTGATTTGACCTCAAATCATTTGAAATAAATAGGGATGGGGTCTAAATGGCCTTAGATGGCGAAAAAGACCTTAAAAAAAAAAAAAAAAAGTCAATTTTTTAAATCTTAGAACGTTTAATTAAAAAGTATTAATATATATAAGTAAAAAGACAAGCGTCGAACTAATTACAAAAAATAATTAAAAAATTTTATGTTAAAACAAGGTATGTAACTTCAATAACGGAAAAATTAATAAATTAATTGAAATGTAATTTTATGAAAATTCTTTCTAGATCAAATGAAAATTATCATATCAAATAAAATTATATAATAACAACTAGGGCTGGACGGTAAACCGGTTTACCGATAAAAACCGGTAAAAATTTTTTACCGAAAACGCGGTAACGAACCTCTAATTCGGTAAAAACCGGTTTTTCTCGAAAGTCGGTAAAAACCGGTTTTTCTCGAAACTCGGTAAAAACCGGTTTTTGCCGTTGGTCGGTTTTTCTCGAACTCGGTAAAAATCTGCTTTTCTCGAAACACGGTAAAATCCGTATTTTCTTTATTTTATCGAATTGATTTCAAGCTTATATTCAGTTTTAGGAAGTGTAATTTAAGATTCTTTTTTTTTATTGAATTATAATAGAAAAAAATTCTTAAGTGTCTTCATACAAGAAAATTTGTTTAACTTTCTCTTATTTCGTATGGGAATATTCAGGTGGACTGATCAACTCAAATTGATCCCGGGCGCCCCTAATTTTGAGATTTGAATAACTTGGACCCCACTGGTGGAAATTTGATGATAATTTGAATTTAAGCTCAGGGTAGTATATAAAAGGCTATAATCAACTCAAATTGATAACGGACGCCCCCCCCACCCCAATTTTTGAGATTTGAATAACTTGGCCCCCGCTGGTGCAAATTTGATGAAAATTGGAATTTAAGCTCAGGGTAGAATATAAAAGACTATGATCAAATGAAAATGATCCCGATGCTCCCCTCCTCTATTTTTGAGATTTGAATAACTTGGACCCCACTAGTGCAAATTTGATGAAAATTGGAATTTAAGCTCAGGGTAGAATATAAAAGACTATGATCAACTCAAAATGATTCCGGACCCCCCCTAATTTTGAGATTTGAATAACTTGAACCCCACTAGTGCAAATTTGATCAAAATTGGAATTTATTTATTTATTTATTTTATTTATTTATATGTACAAATTCTCTTAACAGATTTAATGCTCCATTTACAAAGAGAATAGGAGAGGAATGGAAGGAGATGCAGGGACCCTGCGCCTCTCATCCTTGAGCAATGGCCCTAACGAAAACATTTCTATTTTTTTCAAAGAAGTCCACACCGACCTCATTAGCGACCTCGTTGCCGAGTCTCAGAATTGTTGAGATCGGCGAACGGACTCCCAAATTCGTTCTGGAAAAATTCACACTGAAAAGAGGACCATACCTCCGCGAGTATACAGGCACAACTAACCCTATCTCCCCCAACATATTGATGTCATCAATATGACCATTCAGAATCCCGTGGAGATACAGAAGGGAATTTTTCCTCCTTCTCTCCGCGAGTGACTCAAGTTGGTATAGAGTCAAAAGAGTCCAAATGAGACAACCATACTCAATAACATTCCTCACCAGGGACGTATACAGGGTTTTAAGTGCATCCTGGTCTTTAATATATAGAGAGACTCTTCTAATTAATCCAAGTCTCTTAAGACATGTATTTTTGGTGACCTCAAAATGTTTCCTGAATCTCAATTCTGAATCAAGGTAGATTCCTAAGTCCCTCACCTCGCTCACCTTAAGGAGGGGACCGCCATTGATCTCATAATCAAAAGAGATACCCACCCTTCTCCTGGTAAATGAGGTTGTTTGACACTTAGATATATTCAAATCAAGCCTATTAGAAGTGCACCACGAGACAAGGTTGTTTATATCTTCCTGTAATTCTAGACAATCATTATCGCCATTAATAATCCTAAATATTTTAATATCGTCTGCAAATAGGAGACATTGAGAATTTGTAAGGCAAGTGACAACATCGTTGATAAAGATGGTAAATAGCAGTGGGCCCAGATTGGAGCCCTGAGGAACCCCTGATGGAGGAGAAAATTGTTTTTCAGAGAGGACCCCATCGTAGACTACAACCAACTTCCTATTTTCAAGATAGCTTTTGAAAAGTTTTAGCAGCGGAATAGAGAAGCCATGTCGACGCAATTTTAACAATAATATATTGTGATTGACACGATCAAAGGCTTTAGAGAGATCGGTATATGCTACATCGACCTGACCTCCTCCATCCACCGCATTTATAAGTCTAGTAATAAAATTCATCATATTAGTTGTCACGGATCTTTTAGCCCAAAATCCATGTTGAGAAGGTGTAATGTACTTTGACATTTAAGCTCAGGGTATAATATAAAAGACTATGATCAACTCAAAATGATGCAGCCCCTCCATTTCAAATTTCATCGAATTTTGTCTATTGGGGGCGAATTTATTCAAAACTAAAAAATTCAGGAGGGGGGGTTGGGGATCATTTTTAGTTCATCATAGTCTTACTCTGAGGTTAAATTCCAATTTTCATCAAATTTGCACCCGAGGGGTCCAATTTTTTCAAAACTCATATATAAGGAGAGAAAGGTTGGGCTTTGCAAAAATTGGACGGGGCAAAAATTCTTTTTCTTAATCGATTAAAGAAAAAAGAGAAAAACGAATATAATAAAAATAATAAAATTAATTATAATAATAAATTTAATATCTGTAATTTTTTCAGGTCTAATTAGATTAATTAAATTGGAAATTTTTTTCTGATTTCAATGATATATAGAACATGATAGGCTATTTTTTAATCAAAACGTTCGCTCATGCTGACATTAGTCCCCAGCTTCTCTATATTAGAAATTATTTTTAACATATTGGTTGACACGGGCCCTCCGAAAAATCATGTAAGTTTTTAAAAATGAAATGTAAAGACTATTATATGTATGATTTATTAACATTTTCTTTTGCTTACTTCCATGTAGTTTTTTTGTACTGATGATGACCAGGCGTGATGCCGGTCGAAATATCTGTAATTTATATAATATAATAATAATAATATTTACGAATTAAATTGATGTGAGAGGCGTCCATTAACGGCTGGTTTTATTCTCCGGTTCCGGCTATTTTTTATTTTATCTAAATAGACTATATTTAATTAAAATTAAATTTTTAAATCAATAGGTAAAATCTATCTTTTTATTTTTTTAGCAGAAAAAAAAAACAAAGTTTATAAAATGTAGGCTTATAATAAATTTTATTGCGCGCCTCTGAGTGTCGGAGAGAGAGAGAGAGACAAAGAGAAGAGAGGACCCCCTCCCTTAGCCTCTCCCTTTCACTCTTGCGTCTCTTCAAATATGTTTGTCTAAAATTTTTTTATTAAATACGTACGTATTTAAAAAAGTTTTAATATCCCTTATTTTGAAAGGATTTTTGGAATATATTCAAAAATATTCTCCCTGGGGTTCATATCTTGTAGGTGTACCTGAAGTCCCGAGGTCGCTTCCCATTACAAGCGAGCAAAATGTATTTCAATTGAATTGGCTCCCAAGCATTTTAAATTAATTAATTATTACTGATGGGGTCTAAATGGCTTTAGATGCGAAAAAGACCTTAAAGGAAATATAAAAATTACACTTGGAAATGCTACTGTATATATGTGAAGTGTATAATTTTATTAAAGTGATGAAAATTCAAGTAAAAATATGGAAAACGAGAAAAATTCGATAAAAACAGCCCTACGGTAAAAAACGACTCGGTTTTTACCGTAAGATCGGTAAAAACCGGTTTTTACCTACTTTCGAGAAAAACCGTTTTTTTTTTTCATTATCGAGGTCGGTAATGAAAATCCATTACCGTCCAGCCCTAATAACAACCCATAATTACATGACTACAGGTGTATCAAACAATATAATTGATTCAAATGTTATTGAGGTATGTAAAAATTGTAATTAGTAAGACGTGATATAAAATTAAAAGGAAAATTAATAATTATAAAACAGTATTAATAAAATTTAAAAAATGTTAATCTTAAGCTATTATAAAACAGACGAACAAGATAAAATAATATTTGAATGTATTATGTAATTGTAGGTCCTGAGGATGATGTTTTTACATCGAAACTGATCTTTGTACAAGGCAGTTGGCCTTCAATAATATAACTTAAAAATAAAAACTTTTTGTTTTTATTGATTTATTGACCTATCATCAGTCATTGACGAAAGAAGCTGCATAGTCAACTTGTGTAAAATTAAAATTTTAAAAAATTTGCTAGTGATTTTATCAAAAATTTGGAAAAAAATGAATTTCTTACTCTTTTAATTTTTTTTAATTTAGAAGATTTTATTTTTCAAAAGTAAAAATATATCATTTTTAAAAATAAATGAAATAAAAGAAGACATATTGCCCCCCTCTGCTCCCCCTATAGGATGCCAGGGAGGGGAGCAATGTACCCTTGCCCCCCCCCCCCAGTTCCGGCACCTATGCCTGCACACACACACACACACACACACACATATATATATATATATATATATATATGTTCTGGAAGGTTTCCGCGACTGAATGTATGCGAAGATAAGTTTTCTCGGGTTGAGTCGCGTGTGATGTTGAGATTTACTCGACGTTTCGGCTCTCCTTTTGGAGCCATTTTCAAGAGTATGGGATTAGGGGGGAATTGTTGGGGTGGTTTGTTTACGGGGTCGCAGTCTTGCTGGTCCCCAGGTCAATTTGGATGCCTCAGAGGCTTGGTTTAGTCTCTGAGAGCAGGAAGAAGGTTGAGTGTGTGTAATTGCGTTTGTGTTCGGTTTAGGTTGACTACGGGGTCTCAATCTGGCTCCCCAAGTCGATGTGTTATTGGTTTGGTTAGTGGATGTGTTAGCTTGGGTTTGTTTCTGAATGAATCCCCCGGGGTCTATGAAATACCTTGTGCAGAATGTCACCGGTCATACATAGGTCAAACCAACAGACGAATCAATTTAAGAATTTATGAACACAAAATAGCACTAAGGACTCGACCCGCAATCAGCCATCGTTAAACACCACAATGAAACAGGCCAAACCATGAACTTCGACCAAAGCAAAACAATAGAATCAATAGACAACTTCCACACCCGCATCACACGAGAAGCCATAGAAATCCACAAAAGGCCAGAATGTCTAAACAAAAGAGACGATGCCCTTAACTTCCCATCCACATGGAAACCTCTAATTCCAATGCTCAGCAAAAGACCACACAGACAGGTCAAAGACAAGGATCAAATACTTCACATTCCACACACTTCCGTTAACAAATCAATTATCAAAACTTCTAGCATTAACAAAGGGATTACTATTAACAAAGGGATTTCCATTAGCAAGGCCATTAAACCTAACAAAGGGTCCCCTTCCAGCACACCAATTAAGCAGTCCATTAAGATTCAAAAAGGGATTACCACTCCCAAACCAATTAGCTCTAAAAAGGGGTCAGGCATTAACAATAGAATGACTATTAGTACTCCAACCAACTCAGGTATAAAAGCAGCAAACCCAACCGAGAGGGTTCAGTCGTCACCCAGCCAGCGACCAGTCAACACGTCGAGCGCCATAGAAGTAAGCAAAACCAAAACACAAATCACTTCGACCATCAACACGCAAACCGTCACCACACAACCCAACAAATCCAAAGGCAAACACAAGCCTCGGAAACATCCAGCAATACATCAACTGGGGGATTAGGCAGATTGAGGCCGGCCCCAAAGTCAACCTAAATTAAACATAGAAACGATCACACACACACACCCAATCTAAATCTCAGCAACAAACCCAAGCTCCTAACACATCCACTAACCAAACCAATAACACATCGACTTGGGGAGCCAGATTGAGGCCCCGTAGTCAACCTAAACCGAACACAAACGCAATTACACACACTCAACCTTCCTCTTGCTCTCAGGGCCTCTGAGGCATCCAAATTGACCTGGGGACCAGCAAGACTGCGACCCCGTAAACAAACCACCCCAACAATTCCCCCTAATCCCATACTCTTGAAAATGGCTCCAAAAGGAGAGCCGAAACGTCGAGTAAATCTCAACATCACACGCGACTCAACCCGAGAAAACTTATCTTCGCATATATATATATATATGTTCTGGAAGGTTTCCGCGACCGGATAAATGCAAAGATAAGTTTTCTCGGGTTAAGTCGCGTGGGGTGCTGAGATTTACTCAGTTGCTCACGGCTTGGGGAGTAGGCAGATTGAGGCCCCAAAGTCAACCCAAACCAAACACAAACCCGATTACACACAACCCACCACTGTCCATTTCTCAGAGACAAACCCAAACCTCTGAGGCATCCACCAATACACCGACTTGGGGAGTATGCAGATTGAGGCCCCGTAGTCAATCTAAACCGAACACAATTACACACACCCAACCTTCCTCCAGCTCTCAGAGACCAATCCACGCCTCTGAGTCATCCACCAAATTGACCTGGGGACCAGGAAGACAGCGACCCTGTAAACAACCCCCCTCCACCATTACCTCCTAACTTCCTTCTCTTGAAAATGGCTCCAAAAGGAGAGCAGAAACGTTGAGTAAATCTCAGCATCCCACGCGACTTAACCCGAGAAAACTTATCTTTGCATATATATATGCAAAGATAAGTTTTTGGGGTTCAAAAACAGATACCATCCAACAAAAAAATGTTGGAATAATAAATCTAAGAACGTGAAAGAAGTTAATACAAACAGAGATGGTACAGAAGAGGATTCCGAGAACGAAGATTTAAACAAATAAGCCCGGAAAAATCTACACCATGCTCTTTTATTAAAATCAAGGTAATATCAGATGAGAAATACAACATTAAAGCTATATATGATAACGGTTCTACTTGCTCATTAGTAAATGAAAAGATTATCCAATTATTAACCAATTAATAACAAGACAATTTTAAGAACCATAAATGGAACAGATTTTTGTAAGAACCAGGCAAATATACATCTAAAAATCGGAGAAATCGAAGACAGCATCAAGGTAATAGTGGTAAAGAATAATAATTTTAATTAACAGTTACGATTTATTACTAGGACTCAATGCAATAAAAAAGTTTAATCTAATCCAAGATGAAAACCTGCAAATAAAACAAAAACTAAAAAATGAGATAATAAACATAGAAATGATAAAGGAAGGAGAAAATCCAGGAATCAACTTGTCAAAAGACGAGTTAGAAAATGATAAAGCGCATATAGAAGATTATTTTAAAGAAGAAATGAATTATCTAAATGAAGAAAAAACAAAGAAGATTAAAACATTGATAAATAAATATCTTCAATGTTTCGCCAAAGATAAATTTGACGTTGGGACGATGGGAGACACTGAAGCCCAGATAAAGTAAAAAGAAAAATTCATTTCAAAGAAACCATATCGGTGTTCTTTTCCAGATCGAAAAGAAATAGACTCACAAATCTCCAAATTGTTAGAACATGGACTGATTGAAGAATCCAACTCACCATTCGCATCCCCAGTGACATTAGCCTTCAAGAAAGAAGATGGGAAAAGGACGAGATTATGCGTGGACTACCGCGAACTGAACAAGATTGTAATACCAGAAGCTCAACCATTTCCAAGAATAGATCTAGTTGAGAACGCCAACTCTTGCAAATGGTTCACCGCAGTAGACATAAACTCGGCCTTTTGGTCAATACCTATTAGATTGAAAGATATTAAGAAGACGGCTTTCATAACCCAGAAAGGCCACTGGCAATGGAAAGTACTCCCGTTTGGTTTCAAAAATTTGCCAGCCGTCTTCCAAAGAGTTCTAGCTAGCATAATTAGAAAAAATAATCTGGAAGATTTTTGTGTCAACTATATAGATGACATATTAATTTTTTCCAAATGATTCGAAGAACATCTAAGACATATAGGTCTGCTTTTTAAGACAATAAAAAAAGAAGGGTTCAAACTGAAATTAAAAAAATGCAAGTTCGCTAGAAAGTCTATAAAATTCCTAGGACATATAATTGAGAATGGGAAAGTTCACCCTGTAAAAGACAATTTGATCGCTATTAAAGAATTTGAACGACCAAAAACGAAGAAGATGGTTCGCCAAATACTGGGTAAGATTAATTTCTACCTTAAATTCATAGACCACTGCACACAAAGGTTAACCCCTTTACACAATCTATTGAAAAAGGATGTTAAATTTGAATGGACAGACGAGTGTGAAAAATGTTTCAACGACATCAAAACCCACTTATGTTCAACCCCAATATTAGCTATCTATGAAAGAGAAAAGGATATCGTTATAGAAGTAGACGCAAGCCGACAAGGTTTGGGTGCAGTAATAAAACAAACCCAAGAAGACGAAATCTTACACCCAATAGGATACTTCTCGAAGAAATTAACACCTAATCAGATGAAAAAAGAAATAATTTATTTAGAATGTTTGGCGATAAAAGAAGCGATTGTATACTGGCAACACTACCTAATTGGAAAAGAATTTATAGTAACATCAGATCATAAACCACTTTTGAACCTTAGATCAAAATCAAGAACAGATGAAGCATTAGGTGACTTGATATTGTACCTATCCCAATATAACTTCAAAATAGTATATAAAAAGGGTAAAGAAAATGAAGAAGCAGACGCATTATCAAGAAATCCGATCCTGGAAAGTTTCGAGAATGAAGATGACTGTTTAAAATTATTAAATATGATACAATTGGAAGAAATAATTGAAGACCAAAATAAAATAAAGGATGAAATTGAAAATGAAAAACATGTTGAGAAAGATGGAGATATTAATTTCAAAATTATGAAAAACAGAAAAAGAATTTATGTATCCGAAGAATTCGGTTTACAGTTAGTAGAAAAATTGCATACATTCTACGGTCATATTGGAACTAATCAAATCGCAGAAAAATTGAGGTCGTGCTACTTCTTCAGAAATATGGATAAAACCATTAGCAATTTCTGCAAGAAATGTGAGATTTGCATAAAAAACAAATCCAGAAGATGTAGACCAATAGGGAAATTGTCAAAATTAGGACCATCAAAAGCCCCATTCGAAATTATGTCTATGGACACCATTGGCGGATTTGGAAATAATAGATCTACAAAGAAATACATGCATTTATTAGTCGATCATTTCACTAGATATGCATGGATTTTGACTTCACGAGAGCAAAGGGCCGAAGATTTTATATTGATAGATCCAATCGCGGAGGAAAATAAAATTAAGACCCTACTCGTAGACCGATTCGGAGCCTTTAAATCAAGAAAATTTAAAGATTATATGAAAAGAAAAAAATCCCCAATCAAATGGTCTTAATGAAAGACTAAATCAAGCGTTAGTCAACAGAATCCGGAGCAAAGTAAATGAAAATGAAAATAATGAGCCATGGACGAACTTAGCCGAAGTATGTGTAGAAGAATATAGCAAAACGAATCATACTTCTACTAAATTCGCCCCAGCCTATTTACTTTATGGAGTAACATCGGAAATAACACCAGTTGAACTACAAAGACAGGGGAGTCTTGAAGAAGACAGAAGAAAGGCTTTTGAAAATTCGGAAGAAAGTTTTAAGAAGAATAAGAAGAGAATAGATGAAAATAGGATGGAAGATGAGTTCAAAGAAGGAGACCTAGTTTTCATATTAAATGGAAACAGGTTAAATAGAAATAAACTGGACGAAATTCGAAAAGGTCCATTCAAGATAAAGAAAAAACCATCTAAGACAATGTATGAAATAGACTGCGATAAAAAACATAAAGAAGGGAATAGGTTTCATTCTAATCAACTGGTACCTTACTCTTTTTAAATGGTGATAAAAAGAGTCTTCAACCAGGGGAAATATAAATTTAAAACCCAGTCTTTTAAATTTGACGCTACACATCTTTTTCTAATTTCAAGTTCTTTTTCATAAGTTGGCAACAGTTCACATATGAAAATTTAGCTAAGCAAATATCACTCATATTTACCAGATGTACAGACATTAAAACGTGTTCAGAAATATTATTTAATATAAAGAAGAAGAGAAAGAAGTCAATGCAGCAAATATTACTTTTTATTCTATTCTAATATTGTTTTAGGTAAGATTGTTAATTTTTCCAAAAATCAACCTTGTAAATATTGTTATTTTATTTTGTTTTAATAAAAACTAATATTGTTTTAGCAATTGTATAAAAGTTGTTTTATTTGCATAATTACATATATATATTATATGCTGTATCTACTTTCATGTATTAGAATGTAATCACTTCTGATGATGACAAGGAATTGTCGGAATACGTATCAAGTGTTAATTTTTTAATTAATAAAACCTTTGAAACAAATAACCTAGTGCTTAATTTGTATATTTAATTTTAATATCAGCAATGGCTGGAGCCATATTTATCCCCATTGCTAGTCCCCTCCTTTGTCTATAAAATGACCCTTCGTATGTGAAATAACCATTGTTCAGACAAAAGTCTAATAATTTGATAAAATTAGTTTTAGAAAAAATGGTTGTTTCTGATATTTTAAAGCAATATTTGAAACAAATAACCTAGTGTTTAATTTGTATATTTAATTTTAATTTACAAAATGTTTTAACGAGAACCAACGCACGGTGGTCTAGATTGAAAAAAAGTTGGCCAAAAATAGAAAAAAGTTTTAGATTTGATTGAAAATTGGTATATAAGGGTTTTCGATGTCGCTGATTACAAATTTTATAATATTTATATAATTTAATAAATTGCAGTGGCGGACCATATGTGGCGGATCACTCGTCAAAAATTGTTGGGTATATAAAATTATGCAAAATGTTGGTCCAAACATTTAAGAAAAGTGTTCAAGACCTAGTTCACATCGTTTAGAATAATCTCAAACAGTTCTCGACCAGTATGATTATTTTATCAATACGCTTTTCCGCCATGATGCTATTTATTTTTAATAAAAATATATAATAACTTCTATTTAGTTGAAATAAGAAAAATTATATTTATTCACAATAATATTTCAAAAATATAATAATACTTACCAATAAGACACCCTAAGTTATATAAAAATATTCAAAAAAAAAAGCTGACTAACCAAGAATCTGCCTGCCGGGGCTCAAAAATTAAAATAAAAATACTTTTCTCAAATAATAAGCTTTTATTTAACTAAAAAATAATAAAAATTATATTTCTACACAATAATATTTCAAAAATTTGAAATAAGATACGGCATATAGGGTAAATATAAAAAAAAGCTCTCTCGTCGCTTATTTTTAACCTCAAAATTAGGGGGGCAAGTTGGGGCAGGATTTTTTTGCAGATTCTATTACAAAACATCTTAAACTATATATTCCATATCTCAGTTTCGTGGGCCCCGCTGGGTTCATAACTTTTTTGCTATTTGAAGGAAAAAGTTTTTACAAAAAAATCTATTATGAAAACGCAACTTTGACATGATTTCTAAAAAAGGCGAGTATAAATTAATGAAAACGGTACATTAGTAAATATTCTACATACTTTCCTTACCACCCTCCTTCAAACAGAATTGAAAAAGGACACTCGAGTAAAGAGTTATATGCATTTAAACAAACATTGATATTTCAGAGCCTCTGCGCGTCGCTCGCGCGCTGACGAAAACGCTAACTTTGAACTCATGTAGCGCCTGAACTATAAAAGATATCTCACTTTCCTTTTGGATTTACATGCATCAACTATCCCTCTACAAGATTATATGGGGCTGAAGTCATTCTGTGACTATTATTTTTTTCGACTTTTGGCCAACTTTTTTTCAATCTAGACCACTGTGCAACGGTCGAAAGTTTAAATCTCATTGCTGATATGTTGATGTATGAAATACACCAAACAATTATAAAAGTGATGGGACCCCCTTTCTTTTTCCAATTCGTGGATGACGCGATCACAACGTTTAAAGAAGAGAACATCCCATTGTTTCTCGATAATTTGAATAAATTTAATAACTCAATCAAATTCACAAACGAAGTGGAGAAGGAAGGCAGGATTCCATTTCTAGATATGTTATTAATTAACAAAAGTCGCAACATCGAAATAAATTGGTATAAAAAACCTTACGCAAGTAAACGCCTTTTAAATTACTTATCACCTAGCCCCCCTTCACATAAAATCAATGTGCTTAAAGGCACATTTAATAGGATCCTCAGATTAAGTGACCAAACTTACTGGAAAGAAAACACAAATAAATTCAAATATATTGCAAGTAAAAACAATTATCCCAAACCACTAGTTGCCAATATAATTAAAAATGTCAAACAAAATTTCATGCAAATAAAATCTAAAAAAAGAAAAAGTTGACACCATTAATTATTTCCCCTTAACATATATCCCGGTCTTTGATAAAGTCAAGGCGCTCTTTAGTAATTTCAAAATAGAAGTCGTTCCGAAGTCATTGGGCAACCTTTCGGCTTTATATAACACTAAGGACTTAGTTCCGAAAGAAAAGACAAAAAATGTTGTCTATAAAATTAACTTCACAGATTGCAGCAATGTCTATACCGGGTGGGCCAATAGTGCGTGGACGGAAGATTGTGGGCTTATTAACGGACATTTTTAAAGTTTGTTGATTGCACATAATGTGGGGCCTTTAGGGCTACAAATTAAAAATATTTCCATTCCAATTGCACCCTATATACAGGGTGGTCCATTTCAAAGTTTTGTTTTTTAAATGGAACGCCCTATATATTATCTTTATGTCATGCAATGTATTCTAAAACAAACCGTTTAGAAGCAAATCGGGCTTTTGTGACAAAACTGCTGTCTGAAAAAAATTGAATATCGCGCGAACCATAAAACTTAGGGGACTGTTCTTTTGTGATGTTACTAACCATGAAATGTACTAATGTAGGCCAGATGGGTAACCCGGAATTATTCTTATGTTGGGAGAAATGGCCATGCCAATTTGGAAAATTTCAATCATGGATAACTTCGTTATTTCAAATGTAACATGCTACTTTTTTTATGCCATGGAACGTAGAATTTAATTAGCTTTCAGATGATATAAGGTTGTCTATCTTTGATAATTTTATTTTTATTTCAAAATATCTGATTAATTTGACTAACGAATGGAGAAAACAATTAAAAAAACAATCCAAATGCAAAATAAAATTGTAATAAATGGAAAATATATGCTTAATATTCGAAAATCTATTTAAATTTCCTTTAAAATCATTTATTTGAACTCCTCAAAGAAGTCCCGCTTGCTCAAATTAGGGTTATGATTTTTCTCCAAGATGGCGCACCTCCTAAGCTGAACGTAACCCAAATTTCTTTTTCTAGAAGTTCAAATAAATGATTTTAAAGGAAATTTAAATACATTTTCGAATATTTAGCATATATTTTCCATTTATTACAATTTTATTTTGCATTTGGATTGTTTTTTTTTTTTTTGTTTTCTCCATTCGTAAGTCTATTTAATCAGATATTTTGAAATAAAAATAAAATTATCAAAGATAGATATAGACAACCTTATATCATCTGAAAGCTAATTAAATTCTACGTCCCATGGCATAAAAAAAGTAGCATGTTCCATTTGAAATAACGAAGTTATCCATGATTGAAATTTTCCAAATTGGCATGGCCATATTTCCCAACACAAGAATAATTCCGGGTTACCCATCTGGCCTACATTAATACATTTCATGGTTAGTAACCTCACAAAAGAACAGTCCCATAAGCTTTATGGTTCGCGCGATATTCAATTTTTTTCAGACAGCAGTTTTGTCACAAAAGCCCGATTTGCGTCTAAACGGTTTGTTTTAGAATACATTGCATGACATAGTCATACTAAAATTGGCCGCAGAATCCAAATATGCAATAATATATTCGGCGTTCCATTTAAAAAACATAACTTTGATACGGACCATCCTGTATATAGGGTGCAATTGGAATGGAAATATTTTTAATTTGTTGCCCTAAAGGCCCCACATTATGTGCAATCAACAAACTTTAAAAATGTCGGTTAATAAGCCCACAATCTTCCGTCCACGCACTATTGGCCCACCCGGTATAGGGAACACAGAGCGGTTTTTAAATATTCGCGTCCAAGAGCACCGCAGATCAGTGCTAAACAAAAATCCACAACAACGAACAGGTCTCTCACAACACGCCATAAATAGGGGACACAATTTTGACTTTAATATTGACAACATTCAGATAATGTCGCGGGAGGGAAATAGATATAAGAGATTTTTTAAAGAGACTTGATACATTCAGAAAAATATAAATAAAGCAGTCAATTTTAAAGTGGATACAGAGTTTTTGATAGATGGGTACAAAAACCTTCATAATCCTAAGGTAACGTTGATTAGACACCCCTACAGAAAAATATTAGGTGTTGGCTGTGTCTTCTACACAGCCGGTGGCTTTTTAACGTGACAACGTCTTTTGCTTGACTTCAAAAAAAATTTTTTTCTCTTTCCTATTGAAATATAAAGAGAGAAAGTAGTTTTTTTTTTTTTTTTTTTACTAGTACTTTGTTTTCATAAATAAACATGTTCCAACATTTTCATTGTAACAACATATGACAGGTGTGGCCAAACTTTTATCCATTAAGGGCGACTTATGCTTAAAAAATGAGGTTTTTCGAAAAAAAAACTAATTTTGGGGTTAATTACTTGGAATTTTTTTATTTATTCTATTAGAGGTTATCTTTCTGCACCAAATGACATCCCATTTAGTCTGATCTGCTTAGCCGTTCGGAATCTACAGGGGTTTAAAATTTCGAAAAACGAAATCCCGCCGAGTGCTCTCATGCGGTAAAATGACGTCATATCAAAAAAAAAGAAAAAAACACCTCTGGGTATTGAACCACTCTTTCGAAAACTATATTTAGATTTAATGTAGCTTTTATGGTCAAGTAGCTATGCGTTATACAAATAGGGCTATTTTTCGATATTTTTTTGCCTAAAAAATGAGGTTTTTCGAGAAAAAAAAACTAATTTTTGAGTTAATTACTCGGGATTTTTTTATTTATTCTATTAGAGGTTTTCTTTCTGCACCAAATGACATCTCATTGAGTCTGATCTGATTAGCCGTTCGGAATCTACAGGGGTTTAAACTTTCAAATAGAATTTACCGCAGCGCGGTAAAATAAAATGATAGGAAAAAAATAAATAGTGAAATCTTTAGCTGAAAACTCATTCTTTCTAACCGTATATTCCCCATAATTATACCTCATAAGACAGAAGAGTTATTCAAGCCGATAAACTTTTTTCTGCATGCCCCTCTAACATGCACTATAGACACATGATTTGTAAGACGTTGTCACGTCAAAAAAAAAAAATAAAAATAAAAATAAAAATAATAATAATAATAATAATAAAATAAAATTTCAATATTGAATTTTTTATAAAAAAATAAAAATAGGGAATTCTTATAGATATTCTCAAGTCTTTATTAAAACGTTTTAAATCCGGCCAAGTATTTCATTTGACCCTATGCAAATGACCTGTCTGAGTTTAATCACTTTTATAAAATAAAAATATTAACATATTAATTATAATTAGAGAGAATACAATTTTTCAATAGAGAATTAAAATTAAATATACAAATTAAACACTACGTTATTTGTTTCAAAGGTTTTATTAATTAAAAAATTAACACTTGATACGTATTTCGACAATTCCTTGTCATCATTAGAAGTATTAGAATGTAATCACTTCTGATGATGACAAGGAATTGTCGAAATACGTATCAAGTGTTAATTTTTTAATTAATAAAACCTTTGAAACAAATAACCTAGTGTTTAATTTGTATATTTAATTTTAATTTACAAAATGTTTCAACGAGAACCAACGGTCGAAAATTTAAATCTTACTTTCATTAGAGATTGAATCACTTTCCAAGTATGTGCTCAGTAAATCAACAAATCGCTCCGATAAAACAATTTGTTAACGCCTTATGTGGTTTTATAGTGTGAGTTGGGTAAGATTGAAAAATTTATAAAAGAATGTTTTGAGGAAATTTTAATATTATTGTAACAACATTGTGTTCCTTCAACTCATATTGTTTATAATTTCAGCCACTGATGAGGGATCGCTGTTAATGCATCCGAAATGTACGGAAAATAAAACTCACCAAATTGATTTTTATTTATTGCCAAAATCATAGCAATTCTACCCACTCCTAAAACTACTTAGTATTTTAAAAAGTACTTAAAGTACTTATATTACTTTCAGTACCAGTACTTTTATTTCCGGTACTCAGTTCTTTTTATTTCCAGTACTTTTTCTAAAAAGTACTGGTACTGGATTAAAAAAAAAAAAAAAACTACTTGGTATTTCAAAAAGTACTTAAAATACTTAAATTACTTCCAGTACCAGTACTTTTGATTTCCACTACCTAGAATCTTCTTAAACATTTAATCTCTATAGCAAAATTTGGGCGATAGTTAAAGTTAATTGAGATTTAATCTTATAAATTTCTATGAAGAAATTTTTTTAAACGAATTTTATAACAAATGAGTTCAACAATAAATTGGCTTGATACAATTTGTATAATAAACTCAGAATCCATTTGGAATTTTTTCAAATCATACCTTTCTTATTTTGAAAAATCTTTAATTATTTTTTAGGGATAAAGTATTGAATTCATGTCAAAAATTCGATTTGTTTAGAGATTTTGATGGATATACATACTTTGAGGTCCCCTGAATCCAAAAAAGTGGTTTTCGCGACATGGTCTGTCTGTGTGTCTGTGAACATAATATCCCAAGAACGAAAAGAGCTAAGAGGTTGAATAAAGTTTTGTTTAAAAAACTTTTGACTTTTAATTGAACCTCTTAGTCCGAATCCTATTGAATACAAGTTGGAAAGGCGCGGCTTCGCCGCGCCGTTCTCAACTTGGCCCTGGCGGGCGGCGTCTCGGGACGTGAACAGTAGTTTTCCCCTTAATTTTAATGCCCATATGATTTTTGCCCAAATGAAAATACACTGAATCAAGTTTAAAATTTGAGTATTCGCCCTGCCCAGCCTGTGGGTTTTGAAGCCATGAAATAATTACGGGCGGGTCGCAAGTTTAAATTCCACTTTAATAAACTGTTTCGGGCGGACAGGCATGCAAATGAAATCAGGCTGGCAGGGACCTATTAAAAAAAAAATCAACAATTTTATAATATTTATTTTTCTGATATCTGAAAAAGTTTATTTTTTATTATAAATTTAAATATGTAAAAAAATTAAATATTTTTAAATAATTTTTTTTTATTTTAATGTATTATTCAAGGTATTTCGAATAGACAAGGTAGGTCCATTCTGTTCGTGAGAATTCGTTTGTTTTCGGCTCTGATGCCCTGGCGGCTCCTTGCTATTGCGGCCCAATGGAACTATATACAATTCTTCATATTAAATCAAATATTTTTCAATTTACATTTAAATATCACTTATTTGATGTTAATTAATGATAAATTAGATAAAATGAATGCAGAAAATATAGAAATATGCAGGGTTTTATGTAAAAAAAATCGTTTAACCACAAAATAGCACTCGATCAGAATTATTTTAATTTTAACTTTTAATCTATATAAGGCTATTAAAAAAAAATAGTAATAGGGAGAAAAATATAAGTTAATTAATTTTCGATTCTTAATTAAATAATCAAAGGATTATATTTTTTTTTTCTATTTAGTTTCTCCTAAAAACGTAAAAAAAAATATATATATATATATATATATATATATATTTTTAGAAAAGGAAGGTTAGACTGAGTTAAAAAAAAAGAGAATTTTATAAATTTAAATAAATTCCTGCCTTTGTTCAGAAAAAAGCAAAATATTCTTTTGACCTTTGGGTTTATGATCGAGTTCCGGAAAACCCCCTTTTCGGTTTCTTTGTTTAGAAGAATAAAATATTCCGCATGTGGTTTCTCAATGTTTTAAAAGGCAGAAGATAAGTTTCTGAGTTTAACCCTTCATTAAATAAACAATAGTTTTCAAATTAACTAGGCCTAAAGTAATATTATATTGATTATAATATAATTCACAAAACAAAATTACATTCTAATACATTTCTACTTGTAGTTCAGAGATCTTTTAAAACATTACCTTTATATAAAATATTAAAAAAACACATAATTCTTAATTTTATTCATATAAATTTGTAATTTAATTATCATTTTTGGCTTTATTTTAAATTTTCATTCTTCATTTATGACACTGACAAAAAGGTTTCAATTTATATATTTTCCCTCATACATTAAAGTAGCGCCTGTAATGTGAATAAAAAGTAAATCAAATATTCTAGTTTGTTATTTTAATCATATTTTTATTTTGTACATACCTGGATAAAATTTCTTTAGATATCTTGTGCATTGTATTAGTAAAGAATTGGGATTTGTCAGATTCCACTTTTCGGACATTTTACAACTTAAAATTAATTTTCTTATGTTTGTTTCCTTTTAAGAGACCTAATTTAATAAAAGTTTAATTTAATAAATGCCTATTAACTCCAATTAAATAAAAAAAGTCAAAGTCAAAATACATACGAATGAAATGACAGTTCGAGGTTATGCCACATCTTACTTATTTCCTTTTTACTTTCTCGTACCCTTTATATGAAATATATAGGAGAGAAAGTATTGCGATCATGTCAAAAATTCGATGTCGAAATTTTGATGAATATACATGTTTTTAGGTCCCCTGAGTCCAAAAAAGTGGGTTCCGCAAATTGGCCTGTGTGTGTGTGTGTGTGTCCGTATGTGTGGACAGATTTTTAGCATGAAGGAATTGAGCTACCGGATTGAAATTTTATATTTAACTTAGGTACCTTCCCACACGCTCAAAATAAGCTTTTGAACAAAATCGGCCAAAAAGTACTAGTACTTTACTGATGTACTTTTTCAGTTTTTTTTCGATTTTCTCAAAATTCCCTCCAAGGATTTTTTTTAAAATTCATAAATCAACTATTTTTTAGATGCTCTTTAAAATGTATATTCTCATTTTGCCGTTGAAATCTTCTGAAGACCACTTTACTCTTGTTCTTCATAGGAAAGATAGAACTGGTTGCCATGGTAACGGAATTTAAATCTTTTTCTTTTTATTAGATTAAAAATCAATTATTATTTAAATTCCCATTTATTTTTATTTTATTTCTGTCTTTGATTGTTTCGGAGAAAACATATCTCACTCTCTCTCTCTCTCTCTCACTTGCAAACATTATCGTCTGTCTCTCCGCCTTCTCTCATAGGCCTAATGTTAATTTCCTATAGGGATTTGTATGTTAATTTGGATTCAAAAGGGGGTCCCCTTTGGAACTTTTTACGCATTTAAAATTTTTTTTTCCAATTCTTATGAAATTTGGTATTTATTTACGATTCTATATTGTGTATAAAATGTCCAAATATGAGATTAAAATTTTGAAAAATAACCATAGTTTATTTCAAGCAGTCAACATTTAAAATGTAAGTTTGAAACTAAGGTGCTATGGGAAACTAAATATATCTCGACACAAAAAATCTGGTGTGACCAGCACGGTGCACAACTTTCTCTTACCGAAGGGTAAGAGAAAGTTGTGTGCTTGCGCCAGTCACACCAGATTTTTTTACTTCTTATTACATAATAATTGCGCTAAAATCTCATCGTTATATTGTTCAAATAATTAGTCGATAACACAAATAAGGGTGCAAAACTCTATATATGCAAAGTAAATTAAATAAAAAACCGCCACCACGCTGTCTTTTCGGCAAGGATGTAGGGAGGAAAAACAAAAAACAAGATTCTTTTATTTTTCCCCAATTGAGTTTTATTCCTGATATTTCAAAGGCACAAAGGCTCTTCTTCTTCAGAGGAAACTGAAAAATTCATAATGTTAACAAAAATATCCATAATAGTTTACAATTTCAACTTAGGGTAAAGACATTGTTGTACCTCATATTACACTCCGTTAACATTACATTTACAGCCAAGGTTTTTTTGCATCAAGAAAGCCATTTGACCTCGATAACGTTAGAGAGCATTCTAATTTTATAAACTCTATTACAATTCATTTATAATATTTCTTTATTTCAATGTATTAATATATATTAAAAATAAATCCAGGCTTTTAAGATCATTCAACCTTTTGTCTATATGTTATTTACTATTTATTTATACAAATTGATTAATACATGTTATTAAATTTCTTTTATTTCATTTTTAACATTTAGAAAATTGGAAATAAAATTTCTTATTATAATGATATTTAATTACATTCTCAGGAACGGAAGGAAAAAAATTTGTTTTATTATAATTAAAAAATTAAAAAATTAAAAAACGAGATGCTGAATGAAGGGGCGGGCTATTTTTCTGTTAATAGTATTTTATATTCCCCATTAGATTATTTGTGTCCAATCTAAAATTTACCGCCCTCTTTATATTAAGTTGGATATAACATGCTTCTTTAAAATATCTCTTATGCCAGTTTTCTTCTCTGCAGAGAATCTTGACCGACGTTAGATTGAAATTGAAATTATGGCCTAAGTTTTACGCATGTTGTTGCAGGGCTGTAACATTATTAGTTTTATTAACAGACCTTTTATGTTCATCTACCCTCAATTTCAATGCTCTTTTGGTGTTACCAATATACACTTTCTTACAGTCAATACACTCTATTTGGTAAACCGTGCTATGTATTTTTTCTTTCTTATCTTTATCCTTTGTGTTATAAAGGAACATCAAATTACCAGTTGTCTTGGGAATAATATTAATTTTATATTTTTGAAAAAGGGCTTTATATATACCAACATGGCACCTGCACTTGCTAATTTAGTAATCCATGATTTCCACTTCACAATTATAGATAAAATCAACCCTGTGTTTTTCTTTCAGTATGTCGACGACTGTATCACATCGGTAAAACTAGACCAATTAGATAGCGTACTAGAGAAAATTAACACATATAATAGTGCCTTAAAATTTACAGTGGAAATTGAAAACAATAAGAGTATTAACTTTCTTGATATGACCCTTTACAATAAAGCATTTAATATTGGCATTGACTGGTACCAAAAACCTTATGCAAGTAACATTATTTTAAATTTTCATTCATCCAGTCCAATGACTCATAAAATGAATGTCCTCGAAGGCCTGCTATGTAGAATTTTGAGTTTAAGTGACAGTTGTTTTTGGGAAAATAATATTAAAAAATATAAAAAGATAACAAAAAACAATAATTACCCCGTCCCGTTAATTAACAAAATTATAAATAAGACAAAAACAAAAATAGTAAAAATGAACAATACACCTGCCTCATCTCCCCCCTCTAACGACCGGATAGAAAAAGAAATTTCCGGATATTTCCCAATAACTTTCACCCCAGATTATAATAAAATTAAAGCCCTTTTTCAAAAATATAAAATTAATATTATTCCCAAGACAACTGGTAATTTAATGTTCCTTTATAACACAAAGGATAAAGATAAGAAAGAAAAAATACATAGCACGGTTTACCAAATAGAGTGTATTGACTGTAAGAAAGTGTATATTGGTAACACCAAAAGAGCATTGAAATTGAGGGTAGATGAACATAAAAGGTCTGTTAATAAAACTAATAATGTTACAGCCCTGCAACAACATGCGCAAAACTTAGGCCATAATTTCAATTTTAATCTAACGTCGGTCAAGATTCTCTGCAGAGAAGAAAACTGGCATAAGAGTAAATGAATTGTAATAGAGTTTATAAAATTAGAATGCTCTCTAACGTTATCGAGGTCAAATGGCTTTCTTGATGCAAAAAAACCTTGGCTGTAATTGTAATGTTAACGGAGTGTAATATGAGGTACAACAATGTCTTTACCCTAAGTTGAAATTGTAAACTATTATGGATATTTTTGTTAACATTATGAATTTTTCAGTTTCCTCTGAAGAAGAAGAGCCTTTGTGCCTCTGAAATATCAGGAATAAAACTCAATTGGGGAAAAATAAAAGAATCTTGTTTTTTGTTTTTCCTCCCTACATCCTTGCCGAAAAGACAGCGTGGTGGCGGTTTTTTAATTGTATGTTTCTCGGCATCACTCATCAATCTTAAATTAAATAAATGCCAAGAAATGAATCGCACACAAATAAACGCATTGCTTTTCTATGGGCGAGTGGTGGGAGGGAGCCGCCATCCAATCAAAATCGGGTACACCAAAAACTTCGGAAATGGGACTATGGACCTACCTTATTTAAAACTTTTTATTAAATAAAAGAAAATTTATCTTGTATTTTATACAATGTATGGTTCAGGGTTATTTTAAATAAAATTATTTTATTTAAAAATTGCTAGACATTCATTCATTCATTCATTCACTAAATTTTCGTCGGGTTTGAAAAATTTCTGGGCTGAGTTTCAAATACCCTAAACAATGTTTGAATTAAATGAAATGGTATTCATTTTTTACAAAATTTTTATTTTATACAAAGATTTAATCTAGAATGTGAAAACCTTTGGATATCCAAGATATCTTTTACCATTAAAAAGATAGAGCTAAAATTGTAAACAAATATCTCGGAAAAAAAATAGCTATTGTTTCGTGTTTGACTAATAGATAGTATACTAAACCATGTCTGAGAATAATGTAATGTGGCTCATTTTTTTCCAAATTTAATGTAGAAGAATAGAAAAATAAGAGATTCAAGTTATCTCTTACCATTCAAAAAAAAAATATAGTCGAAAATTGAAAGAAACTCTTCAAACAAACAAAAAAAAAAATAATAATTTTTTCCATTTTTAGAAAGACTTTAAAGAACTTATATAGAGGCTTATCAAATTCAAACTGAGCTCGTTTTTTAGGATTAGGATCGTTATTGTAGATTATAAAATGTAAATCATACCTGACATTGATTATCGTTTAAAAAATATGGCCATGAATATGAAAAAAATTAATAAAAAAAAAATTTGTATCACACTCCAAAAAGTTGCACAGCTGCCAAACAATGCCTTAGAATAGTGCAAAGGGTCCCATTCTTTTCCAAATTTAATGTAGAAAAATACAAAAATATGATATTGAAGATATCTCTTATCATTCAAAAAATATAGTCAAAAATAAAAAAATTAATCTGCCAAAAATGAGTTTTTTGTAATTTAAAAAAGGGGGTATTACATTTTCATGATTTTGGATTTTTCTGGTTGTCAGCAGATGGTACTGAATCAAATAAAAAAAACCGCAAATGTCTGGCTTATCTAAATACACAAATGTTTAAAAACCATCTCAAAAAATTTATCTTTAACTGTTTAGAAGATATGAGTGAAAACTTTTTTAAGATTTTGGATTTTTCTAGTTGGTTTTAGAGAATTCTGAATCGAATGCAAAAAACCCCATATCTCTAGGTGGTCTAGAAGTACCTTAATCAAAAAACGTCTTTTCAGCTTTATTATAATATAGATTGTGAAAAAGGTTCCTGAACTTCATCTAATTTATATTTAAGTTAGACGGGGCCTAACTTAAATATATGGGCCAAAAAGTAAGTTGTGTGCTCTGCGACCAGCCACACCAGATTTTTTAATATTTCTTATTTTTATATTTTTATATGAGGAAAATACTTGAAAATAAATTAATTTTAGGGGAAATTGATCCAACTGAAAAAAAAAATACCTCTAAAAAACTGTTAAAACTTTAAAAAGTAGTATTTTTAAAAGTACTCAGTACTTTTTTCAATACTGGTACTGGTACTTGTTCATTTTCAGTACAATAGTGAGTATTTCAAGTACTTTTGGAAAGTACTAGTACAGAATACTGGGAGTAGAAAAATATTTTTAAGTACTTAATACTGGGTACTGGAAGTAAAAATAAGAAATTTACAAGTACTGGTTACTTAATATTTAAGTACTTTTGAAAAGTACTTGCAACAGCTCTGATCATAGTTATATTTTTTTAATAATGATTTAATGATAAATTATATAAATCAAGCAAATTTTAGTACTTTCCCTTAGGGGGCGTTCAAGTATTACGTAACGCAATTTGGGGGGGTCTCGTAAAAAGTTACCATGCGTTACAGGGGCGGAGAGGGGTTGAACAACCCGTTACGTAACTTTTTTTTTCTATTTAAATAAAAATACGAGGAAATTAAAGTTGGTAACCCTTTTCGTTTATGTTTTACGGGGAATCCCTCTATTTATTATTATTTTGTTCTTCTAAGTTCATAAACGCCGGCACTGGAGAGCGGAGCAAGGGTTCATTGTCCCCCCTGGCATCCTTCAGAAGGGGGCAGAGGGAGGCAATATGTCTTCTTTTAATTAAGGTGCGCGTCTCGGGGTGCTAATTTTGGGAGTTTCCAGCGGCCACAATTTTGAAGCTATCGACCTTAAATTTTTTTTAAATTAAATCTATTCAAATTATCTACAACTGATAGAAGCCCTTTTTTTGATTTTCGAAAAAAATTTTTTTTAGATTAATCGCATTAAATAAAAGATATTTTTAAAAAATCCGCCCTATAACTTAGAGATAATTAAATTAGTAATCATTGTGTTAAAAAATAATTAATTTTCTACCCTTAATTAATTAGCTGGAAACTTTGAAATAAAATGGAATAAATCCCTTGTATTCCTATGGGAAAAACCAACGCTATCTCTTGCCGCCTCGAGTCAATCGTGTTTTATTGGCTTTTCGAGACGCGCACCTTAATTTTTTTTTTTTTTTAATGTATCATTTTTTTTAAATAAAATTTTTTAAATAAAAAAAAAAATTAAAAGAGCGTTACCTAACGTCTAGGAGGGGAGGGAGGGGGTCCAGAAAAATGTTCTGTCGCGTTACATATGGGGGAGGGGTGTCAAAAATCTGCAAAAATTGCGTTATGTAATACATGAACAACCCCTTACCCTATATATGAAATATATAGAGAAAGTATCGCGATCATGTCAAAAATTCGATATTGAGATTTTGATGGATATTCGATTCATGTTTTGAGGTCCCCAGAGCCCATAAAAGTGGGTCCCGCTAATTGGTAGTACTTTACTGATGTACTTTTTCAGTTTTTTTCGATTTTCCCAAAATCACTCCAACGATTTCGTTTAAAATTCATAAATCAACTATTTTTTTAGATGCTCTTTAAAAAGTATATCCGTGAAATTTTTCGTGGAAATCGTTGAAGTACACTTTACTGATGTGGAACTTCCACATTGGAAGCATTCGTAGCTTAGCGCCATCTATGAATCGCGTGGTCAAGTATGAAACTAAGGTGCTATGGGAAACTAAATATATCTCGACACAAAAAATCTGGTGTGACCACTGGTGAGACCAACACGGTTTATTAGTTGCCAGCTCCATGTGCAGGATTGCTTTCTAGATGTTGTCATGGGCGATGAGCTAGCTCCAAGGGTTGACTAAATCACCAAACATCCACTACTTCTTTGTGCAGTATTTGATTAGCAATTATGATAAATTTAAAGCAGCCTTCAGCAACGGTAAAACTGAAATTAAGAAAACAGGCGACTGGAGAGACGACATAAAATTTCTCTGCCACCTCACTCGTGTCTTCTGTCACTTCACTGAGAGGAATGAAATCCTCTTCGTCAAGTTTCAACAAATCCCAAACATCAGCAAAGCACGCTGGCCCTCTCGTGCCATTCTAGCCCTTCTTGAGTTTATTCTGTTGCCTGAAACCCCTAATAGGCGGCGTAAAATTTGTTCATTCATTTCTCACTAATGGGCTGATCATTAAATCAGCAGCCATTTGTTTAGCTGAAGATTTTTATGTGAACTATCTGCAGCGCTGAATCAACAGGGCTCAATTGTCTGACAACCCACTAGAAAACCGATGAGTTTCCAAGCAACATTGCCCGAAGTAACCAATGTTGTGAGCTTGCGTTCAGTTATGGAAGAATTGTATGGCTCCTGCCTTTACAAGGACAACTCTCAATTGAGATTCATCCTTACCCAGGGACGTATATAAGGGGGGTGGGGCGAGGGCCCCAGCCCCGAAATTTTCCAAATGCATATACATATATAAGGATATACAGGTATCAGCCCCTGTCCTCACCAATAACACTATCTAGAACATTTGACTTCCTTGTGTTTCAGTATGTGAGTTTAAAGGTGGTGTTCAATTTTGTATCTACCAGTATTTACAGTGACTTCAAAAAATTGGCAAAAAATCTGGTGAATAAAATTTTCAAATCATTTTATGCGTGACGTTTTTTTTTTTCAAATCACCTTCAAAGTAAGATTCTATTTAATCTTTAGTAAAAGTTCATCATATGGTACAGGGTTACAAGGTTGTAAAAAAGTCATACCCCAACTGTACACCCTCGGTCGCCAAGCCATTAAAGATCCTGCAAAAAGAAAAATTAAAAATGAATCGAATACTTTCTCTCTATATATTTCATATATAAGGTAAGAGAAAGTAAAAATCTGTTTGGTTTTTTCTTACTATTATCAACGGTGAGGTTGTGTTAACCTGACTTCCGGAAGTAACTTACTTGACTTTCATCCTTAGTTGAATGATTTCTGGTCGTTTATACTCATTAATAAATCAAAATCATTTATAAATGTAAACATGCTTTTTGATTCATTTTTGTTATTATTAATCTCAGCCAAAAACATCGGAGATGCAAAAAGGGGCGCCTCGCATTATTTTTGCCCAGCGTCGAGGTGAAATCAAAATAATGCGCCTCGCTTTTCTGATTTATATAAAAGCGAGGAAATATTTTCACCTAAATAAAACCCCTACAGAATTTTATTTGTTTCATATATCCTCGCTTTTATATAAATCAGAAAAGCGAGGCGCATTTTTTTGATTTCACCTCGACGCTGGGCAAAAATAATGCGAGGCGCCCCTTTTTGCATCTCCGATGTTTTTGGCTGAGATTTCACTTCTTTTTGTGAAATATTACATTTAAATTTTATTTAATAATTTTTGTTTATTAAATATTAAGTTATCCCATGAATAGATCTTTTAATATGCATTCCAAACAGTAAAAAATAAATACATGGTTTGGTATTAATTCAAAATGATAAACATAGGATTTCACCAAATTTTATAAAATTTTAGGATTTTTATTTTTATTATGTTGGTAAGATGTAAATACATCGTTTGGTATCTATTCGAAACGATAAACAGGATTTCCCTAAAGATTATAAAATTTTAGGTTTTTTATTTTTGTTATGTTGGTAGGATGTAAACACATCGTTTGTTGTCCATTCAAAACGATAAACATAGGATTTCTCTAAATTTTATAAAATTTTAGGATTTTTATTTTTGTTATGTTGGTAGGATGTAAATACATCGTTTGGTATCCATTCAAAACGATAAACATAGGATTTCCCTAAATTTTATAAAATTTTAGGTTTTTTATTTTTGTTATGTTGGTAGGATGTAAATACATCGTTTGGTATCCATTCAAAACGATAAACATATGATTTCCCAAAATTTTAGGTTTTTTATTTTTGTCATGTTGGTAGAATGTAAATACATCGTTTGGTATCCATTCAAAACGATAAACATGGGATTTCCCTAAATTTTATAAATTTTAGGATTTTTATTTTTGTTATGTTGGTAAGATGTTACATCGTTTGGTATCCATTCGAAACGATAAACAGGATTTCTCTAAATTTTATAAAATTTTAAGATTTTTATTTTTGTTATGTTGGTAGGATGTAAATACATCGTTTGGTATCCATTCGAAACGATAAACATAGGATTTCCCTAAATTTTATAAAATTTTAGGATTTTTATTTTTGTTATGTTGGTAGCACTTCTTCTTATCACGTTAATCTATTGCATTTCTATCTGAAGGGATCCATCCTAAATTTTTTTATTCCATTAGAGATTAAAATTACTAATATTAATAGATATGTTCCTAGATGACGTCATCAGGGAGCAAAATAGTTAGAATTGTCTTTTCGCCACGTTAAAGATAGGACAAATTTGAAATTTTGAATACCTCTCAAAAAGTCATTTTTGATCCAAAATGAAATTTTATATCAAAGGTATCGGGTTTTTGATAGTATCTATTTGTATTTTAAATTTCATCCAAATCGGTCCAGCAGGGAAACCTGTAGCTTTGTCTAAAAATTTGAAAATTGAAGAAAAGAATGAAAAAAAAAAAAAAGAAAAAAAAGAAAAAAAAGAAAAAAAAAAAAAAAAGGAAAAATAAGAGACTAACTTTTGACCTTCCGAAATCGGCAAAATCTCAACTTTAAGCCTCTGCCATTCTTTTTGGCACTGGAATTTTTTTGAATTCGTGCTCAAAATAATCCTTATTTATTCTAGTTTAATATAAAAAAATTTGGCTCCGATATCTTAAAACCTTTTTGAGATATTCGCCCAGAAAGAGAAAAGTTTCTCAAAAAAATTTTTTCACGTCCCTATCTTTTATTAAGGATTTAAAATCATTCTTGATAATATAGTCTAGGGACGACTCGTCCATCTAAATGCAATGGGTCATTGGCATCTATTGGAATATCAACTAAATGGTAGTATTAAGAGTTTCTTTGCTTTCTTTTGCTTTTTACTTGCTCGGCGACGAGTCGCTCCCGCGACTCTTGATATTATTCATTATTCATATTTCTAATCTTTATATGCTTAACTCTTTCAAAGCTTAACAGTCATTAGTTTTTTTATTTTTTTACACAAGTAAAAATAATGAAAAACACAATTTTAAAGATAATTAAACAATAATCAAAGATGTTATTAGGGTGCCCCCCCCCCCCCCCCGAATAACTCGCTTCAATGTGAGGTCTCTACCTATTGAAAAGTTCAGTTCCGGGACCATATGAAATGACCCTGTATCGTCGCGGACTGGGAAACAAAATGAAGACAAGTCGTTCCTATCCAATAATTGTCCTATTTTTTCTTTGTACAACTAGTGCTTACTTTTTTATTTTAATAAATAAAAAAAGAAAAGAGAAATTACACAGACTGTGCTATTTGATTTCTAACTTGGATGACGCATACCATACAAAAAATCTGGTGTGACTTAACGCACAACTTTTGATTACCGAAGGTAAGGGAAAGTTGTGTGCTGTGCGTTAATCACACCAGATTTTTTGTATGGTATGCGTCATCCAAGCTAGAAATGAAATAGCACAGTTTGTGTAATTTCTCTTTTCTTTTTTTATTTATTAAAACAAAAAAGTAAACACGAGTAGTACACCAGATTTGTTGTGTCAAGATATATTTAGTTTCTCATAGCACCTTAGTTTCAAACTTGCATTTTAAATGTTGACTACTTGAAATAAACTATGGTTATTTTTCAAAATTTTAATCTCATATTTGGACATTTTATACTCAATAGAGAATCAATAAATACAAATACAAAATTTCATAAAAATTGGAAAATTTTTTTTTAAATGTGTAAAAAGTTCCAAAGGGGACCGACCCCGACCCCCTTTTGAATCGAAATTAACATGCAAATCCCCATAGGGATTTAACATTGGCTCAATGGAAGAAAGAGCCGGAAATACTACATCAGTAAAGTGTACTTCAAACAATTTTCACGAAGACTTTTACTGATATACTTTTTAAAGAGCATCTAAAAAATAGTTGATTTATGAATTTTAATCAAAATGGGAAAACATATTCTGTTACCATGGCAACCATTTCTCCTATCTTACAGAAGTAAAGTGTGCTTCATAAGATTTCCAGGGCAAAATGAGAATATACATTTTAAAGAGCATGTAAAAAATAATTGATTTTTGAATTTTTATTAAATTCGTTGGGAAGAATTTTGAGAAAATCGAAAAAAAACTAAAAAAATACATCAGTAAAATACTAGTACTTTTTGGTCAATTTTGTTTAAAAGCTTATTTTCACGACTTAGGAAGGTGTCTAACTTAAATATAAAATTTCAATCTCGAAGCTCATTTCCTTCATGCTTAAAAATGTCAACACAGACAAACACCCAGACACACACACACACACACACACACACAGACCAATTTGCGGGAACCACTTTTTTGCACTCAGGGGACCTCAAAACGTATTTCCATCAAAATCTCGGCATCGAATTTTTGATATGATTTCGCAATAATTTCTCATTATTATATATATAGGTAAGAGAAAGAAATAAAAACGCACTCTAATACAAGATTCTATTTCATCGCCCATTTTTCCTCTATCATGAACTTTCTGGACAATTAAAACTTCTCTTCTGACCGCCTTGACTGTTTGACCTGAATGATTCGATATTTGATATTATAGACTACATAACCCAAGCTGACGGATATTTTGTTTAATCAAGGTCTTAACAAATGAAATTTTGCATTCTAGATAGTACTCTTGTTTGATTACCTGTCCCTATTAGGAGGGGGGGTGACCCATTGGTGAACCCAATTGAGGGGTGAACCATTGGTGAACCCAACAAAGTAGAACAAAATATTTGTCTTTCAATTTGGTTGACAATCCCTCTAATTATAATTTGAGTTCATTTTAATTGTAAGACATTTGTTATTTAAGACGGATAATGATCTAAAGCCGTTCGAATATTAATTAAAATTTTAATTCTCTTTTTAGGAGGCTGAAAGGTTAGAGCCTACTGAAGATAACAGTGGTTATACCTATATAGATTACAGTGAAAAAAGGTCATTACCTATTTCCATACCTGATTATCATTATTTAGAAAAAACTGGAGAGCGTTATGTCGTAAGTTAAATTTTATCTTTCATTTATTTAAAATTATTGATTCATTTTTCTTTCTAACATAAATATATTAATTCAATGTGTTATGGCTGTGGAGATTTAATCAGGAAACAGAAAGGAACTTTCGGGAGATTAAATAAAAAAATCTTTTATTTAATTTTTACTTGCCGACGTTTCGGTCGTATTTCACGACCTTCATCAGAGCCTATGATCATAACATTTATTTAGAAAAAATTAAATTAATTCGCAATAATCATATACAAAATTTTTTTTAGCAATATTAGATGTACTTACAAATAATTGTCAACAATACACGATCTTAGGTATTTTGAGGTTTACTGTAATCATATACAAATTCTTTTTTTAATTATTATATGTATTTAAATTTTCATTTAAGTAAAGCAAGTGCTTGGGGTCAGTGGCGTATTCAGGAGGGGGGGCCAGGAGGCCCCCCCCCCGAAAGCCTTCTCCAAAACAAAAAAAATACCTATTGTTTTCCCTAATGATTTTTTTTTTTTTTAATATTTATTTTATTAACTCTCATAAATTCTAAAATCTAAAAAAAAAGCTTATAAATAATTGAAAAAATCTCTAATATTTATTTATTTTATTAATTCATTTCTACATTCTCAGAGGAGATCCTCTATATATAGGCACATGCGTAGCTCGCTTTTTTTTTACATAGAATACACAAAAAAAAAAATTTTTTTTTCCTTTACACTCATTTAACCACTCACTTCATTCATTTATTATGAATGCTCGCAGACGCAGAGCTCCAGAAACAAAATAATATACTCGCTTTAATTGTTCTATATTTAATGGCCTAAAGTGATTAAGCCAGTCCTCTCCGAACACCCCATTCTCAGTCCCCCCTAATTCCGATCCCAGGTAACTCTCTCTCAAAGTAGAATACATGGGGCAATCAATTATAAGGTGGTATATATTTTCTTTTTCCCGTTTATTACATAGGGTACATAATTGTTGAGGGTCCAATCTATGGCAGGAACCCCCTAGATGGATATACATGGTTTTTTCATTCACTGATCTCATTTGGTGAAGTACCCTTAACATCTTTATTGGAGCCCTAAGTTCCAAAATTTTGTTCTGCCCATAATTTATTCTTCCATAGATGGGAGCGAAGGTCGAGTTTATGATTCTTTCTAATTTAATTTGTGAATGGATGTGTGTTCGTGTGGCTCCTAAATTTTGCTGTTTTTTTTTGTGGTATATTTTTCGAATTGAAGGAAGAATTTTATATGAGATTGATCAGCGTCGGACTCTCTACAGGACTGTGCACTTCTTTTTCCCTTCATCAGATGCTACTGACTGTGAGTTGAATTTTCCTTCGACCTTTCTTTTGAAAAAAATAAAAACGATGCAAAAAATCTCTAATATTTACATATTTTGTATTAAAATTATTTTTTATTTCAAGAAAAAAATTTTTATTTTGTTTTTTATTTATAATTATTATATTATCTAAAAAAAATTTCTCCACTTTTCTATCTTACTAGCCGCGTCGCCCGCCTTCGGCGGGCTTCGCGCCTAGCCGGGGGCTTCGCCCCCCTGGACCCCCTCCAGCTGGCTCGGGCCCGCCTGCGGCGGACCCTCGCCTTTTCTTCTTAATTATGAAAAGAAAATTATTATTACTACTATTCCAAACCAGTGCCTGCTTGAGGATTTGTTTACATTCATCGAATACACAAATGAACAGAATACTTAAATATTTCTCTATACATTTCCTATGGGAGAAATCGTAACTTTAAAAATTAATAACTCAAAAAGTTATGGGAATTTCGGGATGAAAATAATTTTCCTGTAATCTCGAGAAGGTCCTCTTTATGTATAAAAAATTTCATTTCAAAATTCCAACGGGAAGTTGCCTAAATAGAGCGTGACAGACGGACAGACAGACAGACGGACATTAGTGAATTATATATATAGATACTGAACTATTCTATGTTATACTGAACTCTTATGCATTACTATTTATTGAAATATTTAAATAAATTAATCCCCCCTTAATAGGTTATAAATAAAACATTGAATTTTAGAAAATAATTCACTTTAACCAAAATTCATTATTTGATATTTTTAAAATTACATCACAACAAATTATTTAACGGCTATTATATAACGGCTGCACAATAAGCAGTCGAAATGTTGTACAGTATTTATATATTTTAAAAAAATATTTAATACAAAAATGTGGTCTATAATTAAAAATTCTCCTAATAATAATATTTCAAACCACAAAAGCTTTAATAAACAATTTCTTTCCCGTTTTTTAATTTACATTCAACACGAGATCTTAACGAATTTTAGAATATTTTCGTAAAGGGCACTAATACTTTGGAAGTCGTCTCTGAAATTGTAGGCTACATTTTGATATTTTTGAATTGCAATCATTTCCACAAATTCACGTCTAAAATGATTTCGATCTTGATATAATATTTGGAAATTTTCAAAATCGAATCTGTGCCATGAATCCATATCGTGGGTGGCGAGGGCAGTAGATGTTTTTTATACTCAATTGGTGTTCTCCAATTCGCTCGGATATTTTTACTTTTTCTCTTTGTAGTGCCTATGTAACATTTTTCACATACTTCTTAGTCATTTACTAGGCAGTTTATTTTGTATACCACCCCTCCAGCGGCGTAACTAGACTTTGAGGGCGGAGGAGGCGAAGCTCAACTAGGGCGCCGTTTTTTAAGTTGTAATATAATTTTAAAGAAATCTATCAATTTTTTGGACAATTTATCGAAAGAATATGTTAAAATCACAGTCCCTAGGCTATATTTTAGATGCTCTAGGGCGCCGAGGGGCCCCAAAGGCTTGAAGCGTCTGAGGCAGAGGGGGCAAGCGCCCCCCTTCGCCCCCACCTAGTTAAGCTACTGCACCCCTCTCTCGGTTTTTTTAATTTTTTCTTTTTGATTGTAGACATATTTTAATGTATTGCTACTGTTGTAAGCAATTTTTATATTTTCAGTTTCCAAAACTTTTTTAAACTATAACTTAGAGCGGGCTGAAAATCGAGAGTAAAATATATTTTTTTCCCACTTGATTTTGCGTCATTTTTATCGCATTTCGGATATCTGGCTTCTTGATTTAGTGATGTAATGATTTTATTAAGCATAGGTTTAGTGTAGCCATTTTCTATACACATTTTTTCAATTATTTTTAGATTTTTTGTCCAAAATACACTGTTGCTGATACGTTTCATTCGTATAATTAGTTTTTTTATTGCGTTTACTTTCTGATGTAGTGGCTGGAGATATTGTGCGTGTAGAAGTCGTGAAGTCTGCCTTATTTTTCTATACCAATCCAACAGCAATGTCGGATCTGACTGCCTAATTATTGTTGAATCCAGAAAATTTATTTTCTTTTTCAACTTCGAAAGTAAATTTAATGATAAATTGTTGAGTTTGATGGCTGTAGATATTTAAATTAGAAGGGGACGGGAGCCTTCCCGGGAGACAGCAGCCAGGTAAAATAAAAAACGTTATGTTCTGTCGCCGACGTTTCGAGCCCTAGTCGCACTTATCTTCAGGGCAAGCAGAATTGTCAAAAATAAGTACAGGTGGTGTGGTACTGTATATTATTATCATCCATAAACATGTCAGTAAAAATTTGCATCGTTTTAAAAAGTGCAATGAACAAGACCTTTCAACAACTAATTATGCGACTGGAACAGCAAGTAAATTGAATGTTTTTATCATATTTATGAAGTATATCTAAAGTTTTCTTGATTTTTTCCTCATTAAGGCAGCAAATTGAATCGTCAATATATCTGTAGAAAAACTTAAGATTCAATTTTTTATAACTGTCTCTTCTAGATCTTCTAATAAAAGGTTAGCATAAAAAGGAGCGGTATTGTTGCCCATAGTTTGCCCTGAATTTAATTTATATAAATCATCATCAAACAAAAATACATTTGCTTTCATTTTTATTTTCATCATTGTTATGATTAGAGACCGGATTTTAAGCAAAATGCTTATTGCTGAATTTTATAAGCAACCATTAGATATTTAATTTCTACACGAATTACGAAAAACGAAGTGTATTGAGATTGCATTTTTTATGCTTTTTTTCCCTTTCGTGCTTATTTGAACTTATTTTACGAATATTTATAATTTTTTTTTTTTTTTTTTTAATTGAAAAACACTTTTTTTTACCATTCACACACGCATACACCAGGGGTGTATATAAGAGGGGAAAATCTTTGAGTTCAAGCTTCTCCCGAAAAAAATTGGTAGGTAAAAATGAGTAGAAGTTGCTTATGAGATGCTTTTTTTCAACTTTTATGCTTATTTAACAACTTTTTATTCAAGATTTTTATGCTTTTTTAAGCACTTTTTTCCATTTTTTATGCTTTTTTGTCCGGTCTTTAGTTATGATCATAGGCCCTGATGAAGGTCGTGACAGACGACGGAAACGTCGGCAAGTAAAAATTAAATTAAAGATTTTTTTTATTTAATCGCCTGGCTGCAAAGTTCCTTTCGGTTTCCTCATAAATATATTAATTTTTTAGATAATCACTCTGATTTTATAGGTGTCTTATTAATAAATATAGACAAAGTAAAAAAGTTAATGAAATTTATACATGTCATTTTGGGTTACTATAGGATGACTATCCTAAGTTTTCGACTTTCTAGGACCCTGTGGGGGGAAGGGGGAGGGGATAAAAACCTAAAAATTTTTGGAATTTTTTTAGTTATTTGCTTATATCTCGTAAACTAATCATATTTTGTGCACCACTGAATTTGTAGACCCAATACTAACCAAGATATGGCCTGTCAAAGTTAGGCAAATTTTCTCAAAATGTTAAAAAATAACCGAAAAACAAATAAATAGTCCTGCGATCTCCACTTTTTACCTGGAAAGTTTGTCGAAGTGAATGAAATTTTTACAGGTTATTTGTAGGTACTCTTGGATGTCAATCCTAAGTCTTAGACTTCGAGGACTCAGTTCTAACTTGGAGGGGGGGGGGAGAGGCAAAAACTTCAAAAACTGGACTTAAAATATATTTTAAAAGAAAATTTTGGCTGCGTTTTCTTCTAACTTCATTCCTGATACAAATTCCACCAGCCATAAAATACCCTTATAAAAACTGGATTTTTTCAGTTTTTTGCATATATTTCGTAAACTAAGCATATTTCCCATAGTCCTATGCAAAGTTTTTTTTTATTTAATTCAAGGTCTTTTTCGGCATCGAAGGGTATTTAGACCCCGTCTCTATTTATTTCAATTCGATTGGTAGCCAATCCAATTAAAATAAATTTTTGTCGCATGAGACGGGATGCTAACTCTTTGGTACCAGAAGCTAATGCTCTAGCTCTCTATGCAAACAAAGCTGTAGAGAGCATTGAATTTGTTAAAGGTTTCCTACAAATAACGAATTTGTATACCAAATATTAACCGGGATACTGCCGGTAGGGCTATGGGCAACAGTGGCGTAGCGAGGGGGGAGCAAGGGGGGTGATCATGCCCCGGGCGCTACTCATAAAGGGGCGCCAAATGGTTCGTAAAACAAAAAATTACTAGATAATTTTTATTTTTATTATATAATTGATTTCTGGAAAATATATTTTAAATTTACTTGCCAGTATAATATAAAAATGTTGTGTATTTTACAGATAATAATATGGTTTTCGAATGGGGGGGGGGGGCGCTAAAAAGGTATTGTGCCCCGGGCGCGAGTTAAGCTCGCTACGCCACTGATGGGCAAACTAGTTTACCTGGAAAAACTGGTAAAATTTTTTTACCGAAAACGCAGTAACGAATTTCTTATTCGGTAAAAACCGACTTTTCTCTATTTTATCGAATGGATTTCTTGTATTTTCAAAATTCTTTTTTATTTTTATTAAATTATAATGGATAAAAATCTTAAGTGACTTCATACAAGCAAATTTGTTTTTGGAATGGAAATATTCTGATAGACTAATGAATTAAGAATGACCAGGCCCCTCCCAATTTTTGAATTTTTAATAACTTGGCCCTCACTCGTGCAAATCTGTTGAAATTTGGATTTTAAACTCAGAGTAGAATATAAAAGTCTATGATCAACTCAAAATGATCCCAGACTCTTCTTAAGCTTAAATTCCAATTTTCCTCAAATTTGCACTAATGGGAGCTAAGTTATTCAAAATTCAAAAATGGGGGAAGATGATTAGGGCTGTGCAAAATAATCGATTATTTTTTCATAATCGATTAAAGAAGAAAGAGAAACACGAATACAATAGAAATAATAAAATTAATTATAATATTGCAATAAATTTTCATGTTATTTAAGATTCAACCTTTCTTAATGCAATGAATGGTTTGCTGATCCTTTTTAATGCACTTTTATGCATGATTCCGCCAATTGTCACAAACCAAAATCAGGAAAAACTTTCTTAGAGATGAAACGAATCAAAGTTTTGGTTTTACCAGGCAATTTGTCTGACCTGAACCCGATAGAGAATTCCTGGGAGCTTCTGAAAAGAAAAATCTCCGAAGAAAATCCCACAAACAGACAAAACCTTATAGTAACATTGAAAGTAAAGTGTGATATCGTGATGAAGAATTGAAAGAATATGTTAAAAAGTGCATTCAGAGTATGCCAAAAAGGGTGCAAGCTGTAATTAACGCCAAAGGAGGTTTCACTAAATATTAAGGTTTTTCTAGTATAAATATTTTGTTTTGTGCTTTTTCTCAAATATATATTTTTTAAAATATAAGAATTTATTTTTATTTTCATTGTAAATAACTAGTTTACCTAAAATAACCAAAATTCTCTCAAATGTTATACAACTTCAAACTGATAAGAAAGTTAATTTTTGCAGGTGTAACTATTATAATATTTGGCCACCCACCGTAGATTAATTAAATTGAAAATTTTTTTCTGATTTCAATGATATATTGAACATATATTTGATTTTATCTAAATAGGCCTATATTTAATTAAAATCGGGGAGCAAGTTTAGGACTTGCCCGCTTGTTTCTTGGACGACCATTGTTGGAACCCTGAAAAAAAAGTAGACAAAATAGAGAGAGAAATGAAAATGAGAAACATAATTATTCAAGGCTTGGAAGAAGGAGAAGAAAATATTAACAATTTAGAAACTAAAGTAATTAATTTTATTAAAGAAAAACTTTGTTCTGATATTAATATAAATCAAATTGATTATATTAAAAGAATTGGTAAGCCAAACGAAGGCAAAATCAGACCAATATTGATAGCATTTTTAGCTTTTAGAATAAGAAATATTATTCTGAAAAATAAGAAAAAAACTTAAAGGCACCCCTCAGTACGTAACTGAAGATTTTCCTAAAGAAGTTATGATAACTAGGAAAAAACTCATACCAGAACTTATAAAAGCTCGAGAACAGGGCAAATTTGCCATTATAAAATATGATAAATAATAATAAAAGGGAAAATAAATGATTACAAAATAAAAGATAATAATAAAAAAAGACCTCTGAATATCTCACCTACACAAACCATGGGATCCCATTCCAAAAAAACTGATAAAAATCAGGAAAAATTGATTAAAAACAAGATATCTGAATCTGATGAACAACGTGGAAAAATAACTAACAATTTTCTAACAAACCTAAGTCCCTTCGAAAATGCGAGTGAGACTTCGCAGATGTTCTGATCAGAAGATGATGGGACTCAGGACCGGGGTGATGGATCCCAGATCGCTGCACGTACTCAACAACTCAACCCTCGTCCAGAAAGGCTGGTCCCTTCGGACGATCTCGACCAAAACCTCCCAACAATCAATGCTTCTAAAATTTCTAAAAATGATAAAATGTCTAAAACTCATGAAAATTTTAAAATTAATAAAAATTATAAAATTAATAAAAATAATAAAATTATTAAAAAACGAATAAAATAATAAATAATACTACTAATAAAACTTTTGAAACTGAAAACAAAATAAATAAATATAAAATTAACAATGGAAAGAAAACTATTAATATAGCCACACTAAATGTCCGTAGCCTGAAAGGTGAAGAAAGATTAATAGAACTAGAAAATGCACTAGAAAAAACAAAAATAGATATATTGGGCCTATGTGAAATACGAAGAATAGAAGAAAAAATAATAAACAGAAAACTGGGTATATATTTTACCATTTTGGTCAAATAAGCGGTCAAAGAGGAGTAGGATTTATCATAAATAAAGATTTAAAAGATAAAATTTTGGAATATAAAGCATATTCTGATAAAATAGCTCAATTGAAAATTTCATGTAAAAATAATCGCACTCTAACGCTAATACAAATTTATGCACCAACGAGTGAAGCCGACGAAAAAATATGTGACGATTTTTATAATATATAATACATTAATTAATATTAATTAATATTAATACATTGAAATAAAGAAATATTATAAATGAATTGTAATAGAGTTTATAAAATTAGAATGCTCTCTAACGTTATCGAGGTCAAATGGCTTTCTTGATGCAAAAAAACCTTGGCTGTAATTGTAATGTTAACGGAGTGTAATATGAGGTACAACAATGTCTTTACCCTAAGTTGAAATTGTAAACTATTATAAATATTTTTTTATATAACACTCTGGGCTCCCTTCAAACACGAATATATTGTTAACATTATGAATTTTTCAGTTTCCTCTGAAGAAGAAGAGCCTTTGTGCCTTTGAAATATCAGGAATAAAACTCAATTGGGGAAAAATAAAAGAATCTTGTTTTTTGTTTTTCCTCCCTACATCCTTGCCGAAAAGACAGCGTGGTGGCGGTTTTTTAATTGTATGTTTCTCGGCATCACTCATCAATCTTCGATTTTTATAATATGCTCAATGATATTAACTAAAAATTTAACAGAAATTCCAAAAATAAAACAATAATTATGGAAGACTTAACAGTCAAGTGGGGAAAAGATCGGAAGAAGAAAATACAATAATGGGCCCCTATGGATTTGGGAAGCAAAATGAAAGAGGAGAGAGACTTGCCAATTTTTGCCTAGAAAATAACATGAAAATTGTAAATACATTTTATAAAAAAAGAGCAGGTAGAAAATGGACATGGCTGGCTCCTAATGGGATTCATAAAACAGAAATCGACTATATCCTAACTCCCCAACTAAATATTATTAATAAATTTGAAATAATTGATAAGTTTCCCTTCTTTACTGATCAGGCTGCTAAAAATAGAAATAGCCCTAAATATAATAACAAAAAGACCAAACCCAAAATGGAACAAAAAATCATCTCTAAATTTAAAAAAAATCAAAAATGAAATATTAAATAAAATTGAATATGAATTAAAAATAATTGAATATTCTAAAAGTGAACAAATCCAAAATCAAAAATATACAAAAGGAGTCCCTAGAAGAATCGGAAGACATTCCTAAAATAACTAAAAATTAATTGAAAAATATAATAAAAAAACTTTTTAAAAAAATGCTTTTATTTAAATTGAACTTAAAAGAGATAAATAATTTAATTGTTCTTGTTGAAATTGTTGAATATTTGTCTTAAAATAAAAGCGTGGGGCGCATATTGATAGCTTAAGGAATTGTACCATCAAGAGAAAAGATATTGGTCAACCCCCTCACTTCTACCTGAATTTAGAGCCTTTTGAGGTATGTATACAGGGCCGTAACTAGGCAGATACAACAGATACACCGTGTATCTGTTGTATCTGCCTAGTTACGGCCCTATATACATACCTCAAAAGGCTCTAAATTCAGGTAGAAGTGAGGGGGTTGTCCAATATCTTTTCTCTTGATGGTATATACTTAGAGCCACGGAATCACTTTGAAGCGCCCCACGCTTTTATTTTAAGTAATAAATATTCAACAATTTCAACAAGAACAATTAAATTATTTATCTTTTTTTAGTTCAATTTAAATAAAAACATTTTTTTTTTAAAGTTTTTTTTTATTTTATTTTTATTTTAAACTTTTTAGTCTTTTATTATAGAGTATTAAAAAAGAAGGCAGGATGCGTGAAATAAAGTACCACATTAGTTTGGTATATTTTGGTAAAACCCAACTCACAATTTGCGTCATCAAAAATGACTCTTAAGTATCAAATTTCACACCCCTAGCCCATCGGGAAGTCTTTTGAAATTAGATTAATACGCGTGAGGTTTTAAATAAAGTACCACATTAGTTTGGTCAATTTTGGTAAAACCCAACTCACAATTTGCGTCATCGAAAATGACCCTTAAATATCAAATTTCACACCTCTAGCTCATCGGGAAGTGTCCCAAACAAAGACTCAAAGTTGGTGACCTTGAAAGAGTTAGTTAAATAAAAGCATTTAAAAAAAGAAACAAATTAAAAACAAAAAGAAACTCAAGCGAAAATCGACTAGAACATAATCTAATGTGCAAATTAGTAAAGTATAACATTAAAAAATATTTAAAAAACTACAATGACAATTGTTGGGTGCACTACGGTTGATTTCTTTTCTCGTACTTCCGGCTGCCACCACCTAGCGTTCCTTAGGTTGCTAGGGACCTTTTTCTTCTTGTAAATGAAACGAGGTTGTTGTTGAATATAGACAAGTTTTATTATAGTATAATTTATACAGATGTTACGTATATAGAGTCAAATTAGAGACTAACTTACACAGATGTTGTGTGTCAAGAGTCTCTCTAGGGACTAACTGAAGAGGAGGAGGCGACCTCAGCTTTTATAGCTTGAATTCGCGTCATCCTATATTGTTTTTCTTGCACGTGCTAGCAAAGTCAGCAATCGTCTTTATATTACTGCCCATTTTGCTATTCCTTCTCATGGGAAGGATATTAGATATTTATTTCTCCTGCTAGATTTGCAGTAATTTGAGTTTGTTATTTGCTTAAGATTCAGACATATCGTCAGCAATATCTGATCATTTATTTCTGCATACTTGCAGGTGTTGTTTTTAGTAATCTGAGTTGTTATTCCTTTTACATTTATCATAGCATCAGCAGTTACCCGATCCTTGACTCTTGCTTGCACTCGTGTGATGACTCATTCGTCTTTATAGCAAATAACATTTGAAATATAATTATTAATTAAACATTATTATTTTATATATAATTTTTTTTTTGTATTTTAGGCGGGCACCACAATACCTCCCCACCTAGTCTTTTATTAAAAATAAAAAGACATATAATTTTATTTTTAATAATTGCCTTATATCTAGTTACAATTTTCTTAGGCTTGAACATGCTGATAGCCTTTTCTTATTTCTAGATTTTTCACTGCACTTTCACTTTCACTTTAGTCCACCATATTTCGGGTTGACCCAGTCTGGACTTGTTTGGTTTCCGAATGAATTTAATTCTACCTTCAAAACACATTTTCTTATTAACATATTTGATTATTGTGAATATATTGACATATTTAGTTCTTATTCTATTGGATATATATATAATTCTGAATACATTGGTATATTTGATTCTTAATCTATTGGCTGTGCATCCACCGTACTCTCCTCTCTATCTTCCTCTTTTGCTTTCAACAATGTCTTGATTTTAACACATATATTGTACATTTTTATTAAGCAGTACGTGGCCACACATCCACTTAAAATTATTATAAAAATATTATGTATATTTCTGTGTTTTCCCATGTTTTCCAAATTCTTTTCTTGTTTAATTTTATCTTCAATTTCTTTCCATTCGCTTCCGAAATCCTCTAAATTTTTACTTGGTGAAAACACATCAATATTTCCCAACTTTTCTCCTTTTTGATCTAAAATCTTTACATTATTTATCCCTGTCTCCTTTATGACACTTGTTATGTTTATCACTGGTATCCTATAGTCCTGTCTTATTTGTTTGGGTCTAAACTCTGCCTTTAATATTTTGTTTTTCGTTGACATTTCACATTGATCTCCTAATCGAATTATTCCTGCTCCTTTTAATGTATATTTCTGTGTTTTCCCATGTTTTCCAAATTCTTTTCTTGTTTAATTTTATCTTCAATTTCTTTCCATTCGCTTCCGAAATCCTCTAAATTTTTACTTGGTGAAAACACATCAATATTTCCCAACTTTTCTCCTTTTTGATCTAAAATCTTTACATTATTTATCCCTGTCTCCTTTATGACACTTGTTATGTTTATCACTGGTATCCTATAGTCCTGTCTTATTTGTTTGGGTCTAAACTCTGCCTTTAATATTTTGTTTTTCGTTGACATTTCACATTGATCTCCTAATCGAATTATTCCTGCTCCTTTTAATGTTATTTTACTTGTTACTTTCTTATCTTTGCAAAAGATATTGGCACTTTCACTTATAGGTGCGACAAAAATCCACGCATTGTTAGAATTTAGTTTCTTAAAATATGTTGTTTTCAATATTAAAATGTTTTTATTGTTTTCGCATAGGTCCTTTAATTCACCCGTTTCTGGATTACTAAACAGTTGACTTTCACAGCTTCCAGCTGTGTGGATAAGATTAAATTCTTTTTCCTGTTTACATATAATTTTTGTTTCCCCTATTAATTTGCATTTATCCCTTTCTGATCTATCCATTATCATATAATTTAAGTTCGCCTTGTCAATGATCAAATATTCCCCTGTAAGTTTAATGTAAGCATATTTACTTCCCTCTATCCTTTCTGGTACTGAATACATCCTAAAAGTATTATAACTTTCCCCTTCCACTAATGGTATTTTGTTCACAATTATTAAATTTCCGTTGCTAATGTAGGCTGTTACTACTGCGAGATTCATTATTATGTAGGCGACTTCCTCCTTTACTTCTAGTGGGAATCTATATTCTCCTATTCTAGGGAGTGCTAATTTTAACTGATCTATTAATTCCTTTGGTGATATTAGTGCTGGACAAATTTCTCCTGTCCTGATTTGATCTAAACAGTTCATTATGTTCTCAACATCTTCTTTCAAATCTTGTATAATTACGGAGAATATGGCTATGTGTTCGTTCAAATCTTCCCTTGCCTCATTTAATAGATTTTTCTTCTGCTGATCGGTTTCAAATTCGTTCAAATTTAGCCGTATGTTGTTTACCGATTTCTCCAACAGGTGTTCGTTCTTCTCTACTTGTCTGATTTCTTGATCCAATTGATACATGCTGGTGTTGAAAACTTGGATCTGTCTCTTGTTGGTTGCCACTATTTTTTCTTGATTTTCTTCCAGCCCTTTGATTTTTCTTTCATATAGTTCTGCGTCATCTGCATCTAAAGTTCCGAATAATACCTTTGCGATGGAGCCTATCGCATTTATCAGACCTCTCTTTTGTCTATGGTTTTCATGACTTAACATTTGATTTATGGTCTTTTCTTTCTTATTCACATTATCCATCAGTGTGTCCAATAATATATATAGCTCTCCACAATTAGCTTCCTGGGTTAATTCTGTCACCCTTTGACACAAGTTTCTTGTTACTATCGTATATTTTCTTACTGATTCCAATTTTTCATAAAGTATATTCAAATTTAGGTTTGTGATTAATGTAAAATCGTTTCGATAGAACTCTATTTCTTTGTCCGCTTCGAAATATATACCCGTTTCTCCTTCGAAATTTCGTACCTCCGTTTCAAAACTTCTCAGTAGTGGTATCGTCATTGTCCAAATTATTATTGTTATGGCACGTCGCATTTTGCCTGTAACCAAAAAAATTTTGTCTTAGGTCTTTTCTAGCTCTTTTCTTCATTTCCTAATTTTGATTCTGACACTTCTTCTCCAAATTTTCTAGTTCCTTTTTACATCTTTCTTCTAAGAATTTCTTCATTTCTTCTGTATCTTCTGGGTCCTTTAGTCCTTCCCAAAATTGTTTTATCTTCCCTTTCTCCTGTTCATAGTCTATTTTCTTTGCTTTTCTGATTACTCTTGTCTTGATGTTAACCTGCTTATTTTCTCCCATTAAGGTCCGTCTTTCAAATTCTTCATCCCATTCCTTTAACATTTCCTTGCATCTCTTCCTTGTATAGTTTATTGCAACTTCGTCTTCATCCCCTACATCTTACTCTGCCACTTCCATGATCGTGACCCTTTTTATTAATTTCCTCGAATTCTCCCTATTTTCATAGTTTTCCATCTCCCTTTCGAAAATTTCTAGCAGTAGGTTTACTGGGTTCCCGTCAGGTATGTATATAGGTCTTTCTTCGTCCTCCCTGATCAGTTGGCAACAACGTCGTCTCTCGCCCTACCCACTCTCCGTTTCTTGTGGACACCCAATCTCCTGTTTGCATAGATATTAGGGGGCCCTGACTTGTAGTCTTCGGGCTGCCTTTCCGGTGTTACGTTTGGTAGTATTGCTTCTCGTTCTAATGTGTCTAGTTCCCTTTGGATCCACAATAGCTGTTCCATGGATAGATCTGGTACCCGGGACCCCATTATCTGTAATGAATTTGTAATAGTATAATTTAGTTAAAGAAATGTTTTATCCTATTTTTATGAACCCTTAAAAGTTTTCTTCCTACCTTTAACGTTACATTTGTTTCCGAATTAACTTCCTCTACTACGTAGGGTCCTATCCATTTAGAATCTAACTTTTTTGATCTTCCCCTCCTTACCATTTCGTCATATAATAACACTTTATCTCCCTTTTTAAATTCTATCCCTTTGGATTTTCTATCGTACTGTGTTTTGGATTTTTCCTTTCCCTTAATTAAATTCTCTTTTACTATTCTGTTAGTTGTCCCTAACTTATCTTTTAGTTCTTGCAGGTAATCATCGAAATTGTACCTTGGTCCTTGTTCCTTTATTGACGAGGGATATCCTGCCTTTTTTCCATAAATAATTTCATGTGGTGTGAATCCTGTTACTGTGTGTGGCGTCGTGTTATACGCAAATGTTGCGTATGGTAGCCATAAATCCCAGTTGGTTTGATCTCTGTTGATATAGTTTCTCAAATATGCTGCTAAAACTGCATGTGATCTTTCAAGACTGCCGTTTGATTGAGGATGATAGCTGGTAGTTTGAATTTTCTTGATTTTCAATAACTTGCATACGTTCTTAAAGACTTCACTTAAGAAATTCGTTCCCTGATCGCTTAATATTGTATTCGGTACTCCATATTTGCAAATTATTTCTGTTACCATTTTCTCTGCAACCGTGGCTGCATCTTGCGTTGCTATTGGTATTGCTATCAAGTATTTTGAAAAGTTGTCTTGAAATGTTAGGATATATTTGTTGCCTATATTTGTTTCGGGTAGTGGACCCACTATATCAATCGCACACTTATCCCACGTTTCATTTGGTGTATCCGTTATTTCCATAGGTATTTTTATTTTACCTGTTGCTTTATTCTTTTGGCAACTTTCGCAATTCTGCACATAATCTTTTATCTCTTGATTAGTTCCTTTCCATTCGAAATTGTCCCTAATTTTTCCTATTGTCCTTTTTATTCCTTGGTGTCCTCCTGCTGGTGCTTCATGACATTCATAGAGAATTTCCTTTTTCTCTTTCTCAATTTCTGCTTGTTTCTCCATTTCTTCTTTTGTATCCTCTTCTTTTCTTCTTGCTGTATAGATACGGCTTAAAGCATCTGCATTTGTATTTTCTTTTCCTGCTTTGTAGATTATCTCGTAATCATACTCTTCCAATTTTAATCTCCATTTTAACAATCTACTTCCTGGATCCTTCACCTTGAATAACCATGTCAATGGTCGGTGGTCTGTTACTATTCTGAATTTCGCTCCTAATAAATATGGACGGTAATGTTTACAAGCCCACACTATAGCTAATAATTCCCTTTCTATTGTTGAATATCTCATTTCCGCTTGATTTAGGGTTCTACTTGCATAACTTATAGGCAAGTCTTGACCTATTGGTCCTTGACTGAGTATTGCACCTATTGCATAACCGCTGGCATCCGTTGTTAATACATATGGTTCCTCTACATCTGGATAGATTAGCACTGGAGGATTAGTAATCCTCTCCTTTAGTATATTAAATGATTCTTCATGTTTATCACCCCAATTGAATTCGATGTTCTTCTTGAGTAATTCAGTTAATGGTTGTGCTATCTTTGAATAATTCATAATAAATTTCCTATAATAATTCGAGAGTCCTAAAAATGATCTAAGTTCCTTTTGATTCTTTGGTCTTGGGTAATTCACTATCGCTTTGATCTTTGTAGGATCCGGTTTTACTCCTTCACTGGTTATAATGTGTCCTAAATAATTTACTTCTTTTCTCAACAAATTGCATTTCCCTGGTTTAATTTTTAATTTATATTTTTCAAGTCTCTTGAATACTTCCTCTAATTTTTGATTGTGATCTTCTAAGCTGTTTCCGAAAATAATTACATCATCCAAAAATACTAGACATTTTATTCCTTGTAATCCTAGTAACACATTGTTCATTAATCTCTGGAACGCTGGAGCTGATCTTTTACATCCAAATGGCATTCTAATGAATTCATAGTGTCCCCAATCCGTCGAGAATGCTGTTTTCTCCCTATCTTCTTGCTTTACTTTAATTTGATGATAGCTCTGTTCCAAATCTATTGTTGTAAAATATTGTGATTTTCCCAATGAATCTAATAATTCGTTTATATTCGGTAGTGGGAAGGCATCACCTTCCGTAACGTCGTTTAAAAGTCTGAAGTCTACTACCACTCTATATTTTGGTTTTCCATCTTCCGATTTCTTTGGAACTACTAAAATTGGAAAATTCCATGGTGATACTGATTCTTGAATAATTTCGTTTTCTAACCAATTTTCTATTTGTTCTTTTACTACCTTTTTATTCGCCATTGGTAAACGGTACTGCTTTTGATGTATTGGTTGTTGTTCCTTCTTTACTGGAATCGTATGTTCTGCGATATTTGAATCTACTGCTGTTAAGTTGTCTCCTTTTAAGTAGAATATTCCACTGTAATTTTCACAAATTTCCAGAATCTTTTCTTTTTCTTCTTTATTCAGGTGATCCAGTTGTAGTGTCTCCCTTAGTAATTTAAGTCTGTCTTTATTTATCTCTGTTGTTTGCAATCTTCTATAATTTGCAGCTTCCAAATCTTCCAGTTTTTCTATCTCTATTGTAGGTAATTCTATCTCAATGTCCTCTTCATTTGCATTCACTATGTTTATCATACATTTGTTATCTACTGGCCTGACATAGCAACTACTGACATGTACCCCTTCTTGTAATGTGATTTTGTCTATTATGCCCTCTTCATTTGACTTTACTTCCACTTCGACCCAATTTAGTGATCTTGCCTTTAGAAATTTTCTGTTATTATACTTTACTTTTTCCTTTTTCGTCTTTGGTTTATTTTCCTGCTCAATCTGCTCATTTTCTTCCGTTCCTTTTTCTGTAATGTTTTCTAGTTTTCCTTTCTTTGGTCCCAGACCAATCTGAAAATATTCTCCTAATATTTCTAGGTTCCGTTTTGCATAATCAATTTTTCCTTCAAATTTTTCTAAAAAGTCTACACCTAAGATTCCATCAAAAGGTATAGGAAAATCATTGTCTACTATATGAAATGTATGTTCGATTATTTTATTCCCAATTTTGACCTTTGCTTTAATTTCTGCTAATGTTTCTAATTCTCCTCCTAAACCTCTTACTTTAATTTTGTTTTTCCATACTTCAGCTTCTAATTTTAGCGAACCCTTTTTAACCATGCATATTTCTGCTCCTGTATCCAAAAGTAATGTTAGTTTCTTTTTATTTGCCTGCTCAACTTCGAAAGTTACTTTTTGATCATCATCTTTATCTTGATTTACTTGCCCTATATATTTTGCACCGTCGCCGGGCCACACTCGGGTGCTTTGTCGTTTAAATCATCTTCTATCACCCTTACATTCTTGCTCGTGTCTTCCTTTTTGTTGGTTTCTTTGTCAGGTTCTCTATATCTTTTCCTACAATCTCTTGCATAGTGTCCTGGTAGATTGCAAATGTAGCATCTTGGTCTTGATGTTGCCTCGTGACTACTTATTCCTGGTTTTCTATTTTCTCTGTTTCTGTACCTACAATCCTTTTCTTCGTGGTTATCCTTACCACAATGCCTACATCTTTTTCTTTCCCTAGGTCTTGAATAATATCTATCCTTTTCTGGCATTCTTATATTTCCTCTATTCGGCCTGTGCTGGTCCCTAATTCTTTCTTCTTCCATTGCCTCCCTGATAGCTACCTCTAAAGTATCTATATTCCTTGCCTTGACTATTACTCTAATTTCCTCCCTGAGACCTTCTCTAAAGAGTTCTAGAGCCTGTTTCCTTAAAAAGTTTTGTAAAGTTCTTCTGCTAATATCACTTCTTTCCTCTCTTAATGTAGCTTCTATTAGTTCCATAAGGATATTTTCTACCCTATTTCCAAATGATTGTACTGATTCTCCCATTCTTTGCCTTAGCTGATTAAATTCGTTCTGTAGTGAAAATAATGATCTTCTTTCCCCATATAATTTCTTTAATGTTTCCTTTAATTCTTCATAAGTTCCTATTTCCTTATACTGTGTTGCCTGTAGTGCCTTTCCCTTTATTTTTACTCCTAATACTGCTTCTAACAGGTTACCTTTTAATCTTAAATCCACATGCTGGAATGCATAATCACAAGCGCTAATGAATTCTCTTAAGTCTCCCTGAGACTTTCCTTCAAACGGGGGAATTAAATTCCTCGCTTCTTTTAATGTTAACCTCTCCGGGTCACACCTATAATATGAAAGTTCCCTATCTCTTTCATTTATTCCTCTATTTATTCCTCCGCCCCTATTATCATCCGCATAGTTCTGGAATCTCTGGGACTCTTGTCCTTCGAGTTGGTCTGAAAGCCTGGAAACATAGTTCCTCTCGACAGGATGGTCTGAAAGCCTGTTAGTCCTTTCGTTTCCTTCTCTATACGTTTGATTATATTGGCTATTTTCTTCTTCCCTCATGTTATTTATTTGGGGACCCTGTCCCTTTGTTTCTTTTATTCGAGAACCCTGTTCTCTTGTTCTGTTTGTTTCTATTGTATTTTCTTCATTTCCTCCTTGATAATCTCCTGCATTGCTTGTGGTTTCATTTCCTCCCCTATCTTTTTCTCTTGTTGTACCTGTTTCTGCTATTGTTTCTGTTTCTGCTATTGTTAATACACTAGTTAAAGCACTAGCTTCTATTATTGTTGTATCTTCGATTCCTGGCACACTACCACCTCTCCTTACATTCACATTTTTGTCTGAAATTTTCACTACTTTCTTTTTCTTTGGTGTTTTGAATAGTTTTCTAAGAATTTTGACTTGTCCAAACTGAGTTAGCCCCTATGAAATATGTTTGACTCACGTTTTTCTCCCTGGTTCGGCGCTGTAGAAGGTGTCCAAATCCGCGTTGACTAGTCGCTTCTGGGCTCCCTTCGGGCTCGTGTAGTCGGTTGCCTTTTCACAATCCAGTTGACAACTCGAAGAACTCGTTGCTGTCGTCCGGGGTTGCAAGTTGTTTTGGTTGACTACCTGTTGGTATCCCACCGCTGCCACCAAATTGTTGGGTGCACTACGTATTTCTTTTCTCGTACTTCCGGCTGCCACCACCTAGCGTTCCTTAGGTTGCTAGGGACCTTTTTCTTCTTGTAAATGAAACGAGGTTGTTGTTGAATATAGACAAGTTTTATTATAGTATAATTTATACAGATGTTACGTATATAGAGTCAAATTAGAGACTAACTTACACAGATGTTGTGTGTCAAGAGTCTCTCTAGGGACTAACTGAAGAGGAGGAGGCGACCTCAGCTTTTATAGCTTGAATTCGCGTCATCCTATATTGTTTTTCTTGCACGTGCTAGCAAAGTCAGCAATCGTCTTTATATTACTGCCCATTTTGCTATTCCTTCTCATGGGAAGGATATTAGATATTTATTTCTCCTGCTAGATTTGCAGTAATTTGAGTTTGTTATTTGCTTAAGATTCAGACATATCGTCAGCAATATCTGATCATTTATTTCTGCATACTTGCAGGTGTTGATTTTAGTAATCTGAGTTGTTATTCCTTTTACATTTATCATAGCATCAGCAGTTACCCGATCCTTGACTCTTGCTTGCACTCGTGTGATGACTCATTCGTCTTTATAGCAAATAACATTTGAAATATAATTATTAATTAAACATTATTATTTTATATATATTTTTTTTTGTATTTTAGGCGGGCACCACACAATTTAATAAAATCACTTAAAGAACCACACACATCAATGAAAAAACTAAAAAAAGAAATATCATCAGGAAACCAATTAATTACAAATTTAACAAACAAAAATAAAATTTTAGAAAATAATCGTACAAATATTTTAGAAATTGCTACTGATTACTACAAAAATTTATATTATAAAGAGGAAACTATAAGTAAAATTGATAAAATAAATATAGAAAAAGGAAATATTCCAGATTTTCTAGAATCTGAAGTCGAAAATATAATTAAAAAATTAAAACCGGATAAGACACCGGGAATTGACGGTATTAAAAATGAAACTTTAAAATATTCTATAAATATAATTAAAAAACCGCTAACATTAATATATAATAACATTCTAAAAAGTCAGATAATACCAAGCCAATGGAAAATATCTAATATAATGATTCTATTTAAATAGAATAGAATAGAATAGAATAAAGATTTATTTGCGGGCAAGAGCAAGTCTGCTCCATTAGCCCTATTTGAAAGTTTACATAGTTACAGGGTATATTTCTCAGCCTTGTATTACATAGTTTTTTATTTAGCACACAACCAGTCCGAACAACGTCCAGCGGTATGTAACACGAGGTACAATGTA